>BGPR01004496.1:52294-82276 GCA_013235015.1 Araneus ventricosus | reverse complement strand
ATATATATATATATATATATATATATATATATATATATATATATATACACAAATGGAGAAGCTAAAAGACACGTTTGTAAAATATATTTTCAAGAATGCCATATATAATAAAATAAAACTTTAAAATCGATTTAAAAAGCACAAAGAATAATGATACAATAAAATAACAAGATGCTTAAACTACAGACTAAGTTCAAAATAGGCAAACACAAGCCTTCAATATTGATACTCAAAAATGGATGGATAATATTAAAAGTGGTGAAATTATGCACGAAGATTAACAGTAGATTAGTTAGTTAGAGGGTTTTAATAAAACACAATTCCTAAAAAGTTTATTAGTTTGTCCCTAAATTCCAGCAGAAGTATCGACTATTTTATTCCTCCGATTAAAATTTTTCTTTAAACTATATTTTTCTGCCTAAAAATCAATGACAATTTGTACTGAAATTTACTCTTTTATATGGATAAGCTGATATGGGAAAAAATTAGTAGGAAAAGATAATGAAAATAACAAAAAATCATTGCGATAATGCATTCAGTGAGAAAGAAGAAAAACACTCCCGCATTTAGCTGCATAAAAAAATGAGAAAATTGCAGGAAAAAGCTCTTAAAAGCTGTTTATTCCCCCGGTCTGTTTCAGCTTCATATGCTCTGTTTGGGCCAGACAAAAAACAAGAAGATAAAGTGATAACATTCGTTTCTACTTTTTATTCAGGAAATATAAGCCAATTCAGCAGAAATGTGAATAAAATGAACCGCTAACTCTGTTATTAAAATGTATGGTATTATATTAGTCTTTGAATTGAAACTTAATGAGATCGAAAGATTATATACGCCCTCGTAATGGGAATAAAGGTAATATATTTTACTTTTGCTTGTTTATATTGAAGCTCAGGCTAAATCTAAAACGTATACGTTGATATAATTTATTTGAAAGAATATTTTAGCATTATGAAAGAAACTTGGAATAAAATGTCTGCAAAATGTATATTTTTTGTAACTGAATTGTTGCCAAGTAGGTATTTCGTATCATATAATTTAATAAACCACATGAATCAATAAAATATCAAAATTCTGGAAGCTTTAAAAACTTCTTAATTCTTTTAGTTACTGATTGAAAAAGTTTTCATGTGGTATATTTTATAAACCTATATTGTGTCTTCACTTAACTCTGTCATTTATGAACTCATTTTGTAAATATCTCTTAAGAATGTGAAAATAGCATAATCTCAATTGCGAAAAAAATATTCGTGTAGTTTCTGTAATCTGGTTTTTTGACACTTTGACTCCTAAGCCGTCCGTAACCGGCCATACGACTTCCAGACTAGTGGGGAGGATTTCGGTTATTAAAGGGACCCTTAGGGGAGAGATGAAAGGCCTGACATTCATATCTCCCATCACCCGTAGTGAGGTCAAAAGGGGGAAAGGGGAATCCATTCCACAGATCAATTAGCAGGCAAACCTCTGTATACAGCTGTACTCAGATTTTGAGAACTCTTAGCATTTAGAGGGTTAAACAACGATTCAATAACATTTGTTTCTGTAGAATGTCCTGCTTGCCTTTTCTATAGCATTTTTTCTTTCCGTTGTTTACATTATTTTTCTGAAAAAGTTTGTACCAAAAATTACAATGTAATTAAGATTAATGAACGATTTCCGAAAACTCGGAAGAATTTCCCTTGAACTTAATTTTTCAGTCTTTGCCTGATTTAATATTTCACTTGTCTTTTTCTTGGCATTACTAATCATGAAGAATCCTTAACTTAATTATACCAGGTTAGGAAGTTCAGACATAGGATAAAAATCCCATCTATTTTGCTGTCTATACTGTTTTAAAAACTAAATAAAGTAAATAAAATGGAATTCATGTTTAAACGGGAAGTGGATCAAAGACATATTTTTAATGATTTCGTGGGATGAAAACTGTTTTAATCTAAAATAACTTTTAGGTCATATGATGCCGAATTCCTATATATATTTCATTAAATTTCTAAACTTCATTAGAACAAAAGCATATTTTTCCATATTAGGAATATAAAAGCAAACGAAGCTTCAAGAGATAATTTACATCGTTAATAACCAAATTAAGTGGCAGTCTTAGTTTATTTATTAAACAATAATTTATACGTCAAGTTATTATTGTTTTAAATATATATACGTAATAACTTAACATTTTCCTAATTTTAAAAACGCTTCTTAGCTTTTAATTAATAAAATTATTTCTACTTAAGCTTTAGTATGAAAATAACTGCCACTGTAACTGGAAGAAGTCTGGATTCAACCGGCTTCCAGCAAAAGGGAATTTCCCCGTTTCTCAGTATAAAAAACCCACCGCGATGTCGTAACGCCCCGGCCCTTTTTCATCATGTAATTCCTTTCCGTCAGAACGCTGACTTTGCGCGTAAGTTTCATTCATAGCCATGGGATGGGATTTACTTTTAAAGATATTATTCAAGATTTTATTGTAAATATTAAGTTCATATAATCTACATTATCATCTTTAAAATGGAGAAATCGAAACTGAAATAAAGTATTGATTGGATCAACAACTACCTTCTTTTTCAAGATGTTTGCTCTACACTTTAACTACGAAAGATCATTATATATATAGATTAATAAAGGAAAACATGAAAAACACGTTGTAAAAGGAAAACCAAAATAATAATAAAAAGGAACAAAAACGCCAACGTCTGGGACGCGTCATCAGCAAGGGAAATCCCGAACGGGCGCAAGCAAAAAATTCGGTGTTTTCTTTTTCCTCATATTTAAATCTTTTATAGAATCTATTTTTTTCTAAAGTTTTCTTCTTTTGAATTGCATTTGTTTCTGGTTTTGTTTATTTTTATATATGTTTGTATATATATGTATATATATATATATATATATATATATATATATATATATATATATATATATATATATATATTCTTTGGTTCCTGAATTGTATATTTGTTGTTGTTCTACATCAGAGGAATATCAACTATCAGAATTAATTTTTCGAAAAAAGCACCTCTTACAATTGAATTTCATTTGGAATGCTGCGCATACCCAACGTGAAAAAACGTATCAAAAGTAGAATTTAAAGTAAAATAATATTTTCTAATTTTTTTCATCTCGGGGAAAAACTATCCGCTAAAGCACATAGTAGGACAGACTATAAGTAAAGTCCCACTTCAATGAACTAACTGGTATTAAAGTCGATCCTATATAGCCACCGAATTTTATAGTATTTGAGACTACTTATAATTCCAAAGTATATTAATTTTCTTATGCCTTCTGACAAGATGCTTGATAAAATTGGAATGCTGTTCTACATCAGAGGAGTATCAACTATTAGAATTATTTTTGCGAAAAAAGCACCTCTTACAATTGAATTTCATTTGGAACGCTGCGCATACCCAATATGAAAAAACGTATCAAAAATAGAATTTAAAGTAAAATAATATTTTCTAACTTTTTTCATCTCGGGGAAAAACTATCCGCTAAAGCACATAGTAGGACAGACTATACATAAAGTCCCACTTCAATGAACTAACTGGTATCAAAGTCGATCCTATATAGCCACCGAATTTTATAGCATTCGAGACTACTTATAATTCCAAAATATATTAATTTTCTTATGCTTTCTGACAAGATGTTTGATAAAATTGGAATTCATGAAGTGAAAACAAACGACCTTGATAAAAACAGTTGATTGCTGTGATGCTAATTGATAATTATTACTAATAGTTGATATAAGTAGAAAAATCTGAACTTCTGAATGATGCTCGTTTGCTCAAAACATTTTTCATTGCTTATGAAGAAAAACACCGAAAAAATGCCGTTATAGAGAAATTGATATGGAAAGCACATCGAAAGATATATTTCGGAGCATAATGGCAATATTATTTCAGCATTAATACATATTTATAGCAACAGCTGCATACAAGTATCTGCGGTTAGTTCTTGTTCTTATATAGAAAACAGCATTAAATTAAGTACTTCTGTATTGCCTGAAATGGCATTCGTCGTAAATCATTTAGGTATATCTTATTGCAAAAATCGTTGTGTGGGTGTAGCGTGTAAACAGTCCATCAAGCAGGATAATGGAGAATGAAGGTTTATTCATAAATATTCAGGAAAACATATAACACAGGTAGCAGGAAACAATAGATCTTGCTCAGATTAGTAACGTAAACAGATAACAATTCACAGGTAATACAGTTCAGCACTTTGAGATTTAGAAACACAAACAGTCAGCAAATCACTAATGATAACAATAACAGCACTATTCAATAGCGCTCAGCTCACCAGATTTCTAGCTTTCTAGCTCGTACTGCAGACGAAACTCCAAGGTCGTTCCAGTCGATCAACACACTACTATTCAATACCGCTTTGCGTCTAACAAATTATTTGCTCGTACAGCGGATAGAACTCCAAAGAGAGATTCCAAAGACGTTCGAACACCAAGGCGATCCCAATCGATCAGCACGTTCAAAGTCGATCAACACTGAACACAACCCCCAAGTGTAACTCCTCTCCTAATAGAGTTATCGAAAAATTTCCAGCACCTTTGAGATCCCATATTTCGTCAGCAAAGTCGCCAAATTTGTCGCCAAGGTCAGCAGCCAGGACTCTCTTCCCAACCATAAGACTCATATTGCTGGGAAGAGGCTTTCCATGCTTGTAACAATAGTATGCTCATTCTCATGACTCCAAATTCACGGATTATTAAAGAATAATATTTATCGCACATTTGTAAATAATATTTCATTCTTTACTGAATTGAATATATTTCTGTGTGAGAGAGGTTAACTACCTTAGGTTAAATTTCTTCAGACTTTGATTTTCTTATCGTATTTGACTGATCTCTCGCTGTAGGTCGAAAAGAACGAAAGATAATAGCTTTCAAAAATAAATTACGCATTACAATGCATTGCAATCCGGAACTTCTTTTGGCTCTCATGAAATAATTAATGAATATATGGCTCTTGTTTCCGTCCAAACACCACGGAGAGCAATGGAGTAGAATGTGTATAATGTAATGTCCGTTTAGTTAAAAATTTAAAGCAGAACCCTTGTTCACGAACACAACAATTATTTTGACAATCACACTCACACTATATACATGTTTAAAGAGAAGAGTCCAAAAAGTGGTGAATGTAGTAGTGCGCATTGGCGCGCTCACATATTCTGGCAACCATTTATCGTCAAAATGCCAATTCACAGTTGAAAGGCGCCAACAGCTCTCATTATGAATAATGAAACAATGAACATAATTTTATTTTTGTGACAGCCCAGTCTCACTTTTTGGCCTTTTTCTGACAAAAATAATAGCATCAGTCGAAAAGGGGCTCAGAAACAAAATAATTCAATAAACATGAATTGCTGTTCAAAAATATTTAAATTTTATAAAGTCCTTTAGGATTACTTTCAGATCATTAACCAAAGCCTGACTACAATAGATATCGGTTTCACGTTTCTTTTTAGTGTTATATGCCGCTTAAGAATTAAAAAAAAAGGATTAACAGTCCATAATTTTCTTTAATGCTTCCACCATTTAATTAGTTTAGTTTTATTAAAATTCCGTTTTGATGCAACACAAAAGCTATTTCGCTACGGACCTCGTAATTGTGAACCCCAGTCAGATAACTATGACGACACTTGAGATGGTACTCTCTTGTCCAAACTTCCGCACCACACTAGAAGAGGACGTTTAGCCCACAACTTCAAATTTAACTTGCACCAGGCCTAAATGCATATTTACGGATCCAACATAGTAGGGAATGAGGTCGCTTCTCACTGGCTGTCAGCGTCACGTGACTTGGCTTACTTCTAAATGGCGTCGTGAAACCAAACGGCACTTACTAATGCTGAAGGTTCATTCTTTATTTATTTCATTCTAAAAATGTATTCATCATTCTCTTGAGAATCCAAATAATCATGATTAGAAGGTAGTTTTGATTTTTCCATGATGCGATAGCAGAAGACAAAATAATAATTAAGATCCCGCTGAAGCACAGTGCTTTGACATCATTTATGAAGCAAGCCGAATCACGTGACCCTGAGAGCCAATAAGCAGCGACCTCATTCCTTACTATGCAGGATCCGTAAATATGCAGCATAAATCCATGAAATACCCTTGTAGGAATCGGGTGTCGAACCAAGAACTCTTCTGCCTCGAAGACAAATCCTTACCACTAGTCCACCGGCGTTTCATCATCTGACAGTATCAATGTTGAAATGACGAAATAAACTTTAATAATACTGTTTTGGCAACATATAGGAAATGAATAATAATCCCTAGGAGGATTAGAGTCTTTTGGAAAGCGGAATTGCTAGTTCTCGCCAATTCAGCTTTTGAGTATTGAACCTAATTTCTAGGATCTGTTTAGTTTATTTACAAGTTCTTTGAAAATGAAAATACCTAAACCCGGAAGTTCTCCAGCAGAAAAACACAATTATTTTGGACATTCATGCAAAACAGCTTTATTTTCTTCCGGAAAATGAAATGGTAGACTTCCGCGTTCTTATCAACAATTTCGAAAGCGAAAGTGAAGTTGCAGACATTATTTTCCTGATCTGTATATCACTTTTTTCCTAGTTTTTTTTTCTTTTGTTTTATGTCTATATTTGAAATGTCTAGTGCAAGTTAATCATGTTGCATATGTTGCATTTGTTTACTTTACATTTTACAGGAAATTGGTTATAAAATCTCAAAGAAATCCAATAGCATGCTTATATTTCATGGAGTTGTATCCTTTTTGCCTTTAAAAATGTTATTAGAAATGCTTGTTAGGAGAAAACAAGCTGGAAGTTTTATTCTCTTAACTTCTTTATATCATTTAGATGTTGTTTTAAAATGAAAATATATTTAAAGAGTCATTCAAGAAAATTTTTTTTCTATAAACCGATGCATCAAAAAGAAGAACCAATTATTATTATTATTCTCGTCAGGAAGGTAACTTAAGGAGAAATGATTTGGAATACCGAAGAAAAAAATTCATTTTTAGTTTATTATTTAGAATTAAGAGAATGCCCGATTTCTAAGAAATCATCTGATGAAAAATGTTTTTAAAGCGATTAAAAAATTTCTTAATACTCATCATTCTGCAAAATAAATTTTTAACATTTCATTCGTTCAATTAACCATTTTTCATTCTCCGGAGCAAATTATCCCATAAAATATACTTTTATAACATCTTAAAGCTCAAATTTTACATTTTCAATGGTAAAAATTATATATATGAGAAATTTTTCCTTCAATTTTTATTAACTTTTTAAAATTTATTAAATAATTGATTACATGCAGACGATTCTGAAATGACGCTAATTTATAGATACTCTGTTGCTAGGCAACGGTTAGCTTGTGAAATAATTATTTTTATCTTCTGATATTTTTTGCTTATTTTTATAAATAATTTATATAAGAAGAGAAAGATCCCTGTCAACATTTAAAAACCAAAAGTTAATTAAAATTTCAGAAATTAAAAAAATAAAAATTAATTAGAAATTAAGCAAGATTTTGGCGTCTCCCGTGATATTTTACGAAAATATTATCTAACGAAAGCAATTTTTACACCATATTAAGTTTTAAAAAATTAGCTTTTTAGTGACACGAGATCCATTTCCTTTTGTTGTCCTCATTTAAAAATTTACAATTTGTAATTTTTTTCTTTATTGGCGAAGAGCAAAAATATATAGGAAGAAATGGTGCTGGAACACATAAACAGAAATTTGGAAGAAGAATAAAAGGAAAATTTTAAAGCAGACGATTCGCAATTTATACAGGAAAGAGCTATTGATGTGGTTGATGTTAACACTTTTTATTAATAAAAAATGTACTATATAATTAATTTTGCCAAAACGTTCGTTAGAACCTATCCTATACACCACAATTTATGAACTAACTTTGAAGTACTTATGTAACAAATATAATAATATTTGTTAACCTTATGGAGAAAATTAGCTATCAGTGGATTTTAAAAATCGTCTGCATCAATTGATATCCTCATTTTAATTAAAGAACGTTTCAGACGATAAAATAGTTTTGAATATTATAATTTTCTATACAGAAGTAGTTTTTACATCAATAATATTAGTCTTGAAATTATTTTATTCACGACCAACGCCAGACATAATAGAAATTATAAAATAAAAATGAAAGAAGCGGCAGAAGTGTCAACTAACTACTTTTTTATGAAAAAAATTAACAGCAAGAAAAAAAACCTTAAGATATTTTTCTTAGAAGTGTGTTAAATAATACGAAAGCATTGTGAAATCTGATTATTTTACATAATGACAATAAAAATATTTTTATATTGGAATTTAAAATGCTAATGTTTCGTTTTTCGCTTTAATTTACTTTAGTGTTTTGTAATCGAGAAAAATCTACTCATTGTTCTTTTATCACTTGAAGCTTATTAAGAGATTTTTTATTAAGATTAATATTCAATCAAGATATTTAAATTTGTGAAATCCTCAAATTGATTAATTAGCTTTACTTTTAATTATCTTAAGGATTTTATGATAACGAATAAATAATAATTTTGTTTTTTATCTTTGAAAAGTTTATATTATTAAAATGTTGGTTACATAGTTTTCTTAAAAGAATTACTTTTATCAAATATCGTCAAGTTCTTAAATCCATTAATCGCCTACAAATCGTTGTTCTGAGATAAATAATCTCCAAACAATTATCTAACACAATGAATAATTTTAGATAATCACGTTCTGCAATTATTCAAAGCACGTGATTCTGTATTTTTTTCTACTAAAGCAAACATAATACTGTTTGTAAAACGACAGATTAACGACTTAATCTATGCTGCCTATTTCTGTCTTTATTTGACCTCTGCAAATATTTGCGATGAAGAATCATATCGCATCATCCGACTGTGTCGAGAGAGGATTCTTTTTCTTATCTTTATGATTTCCAGACCACTGCATCGACGACCAAAGGATGGAGAGGAAAATACGAAAATAATCTTTTTATTTTTATGGATTGCTGTTGAAATATTTATTCATATTTTACGCTGAAATTGCTGATTTATTTGTAATTCATTTAAATAATTGAATAGATTAAGACGAAATGAATGATCTTTGTAACCGAAAATGTAAAACTATGAAGGTTGCTCGTTAAATTTTGTGATTTATTTTTATATATATTATTTTAGGAAACAGATTGTGGCAACATTAAGATTTCATTATCTTCAATTATAAAACTGCGTATTAATAATTAATTTTAAGATAAGAATTTCGATGTGTTTCCATTGCAATAAATGCCTTTATTATACAAGTTGGAGTAATTTAAGAGTATTTTGTTGATTTGAAGCGAGAAATATTTAATTATCTTTCATGAAAAATTTTAGAAATAAAATTAAGCGCAGTGTTTTAACATAATTCTTGTTATTGCAAAATTAAACATGTTCGTAATTAGAAGAGATAAAATATTTATAACTTGAAATGGGATGAATTTGCTATACGGTAGACTTGCCGTATAAAAATATAAGATATAAGAAAGATTATGAAGATATTAAGAAGAGAATGGAAGATTAGTCGAGCATTTTCTTCCATTTATACAATTTAATCCACAAAGTGTTTTTATTATTTTTTTACTAATTAAATTCATTTAAGCATTTCAAAATTGCTTGCAACATGTATCAAACTCTCCAAAACTTTGTAATTTTTAGAAGCATAATTAATTCCTCGATTAAATGTATACATATATTTGGATATTAACTTCACATATTTAGTAGAACTGTTATTGTCTAATGGATATAGTATTAGCATGACAGATTAAATTACCTTTATGAATATGTTAATCATTTCATATATATAAATATTATGATTATATGCAGTGAAAAATTACTATAACAAGGTACCTGCTATCAAAGGGTCTGGCGCTATTTAGTGTTTTCAATTTCAAAAATAATTATTAATACAGACCCTTATTCTTGATATAATAATATGTAAATCAGCCTTATTATTTTGTATTGTCTCTGCAAGAATCCTGTTGAGAGCAAGTTTTAGTCTATTAAGTCTGTTTCTGAAATGTTATAAAAGAGCTGAAATGGGTAAAACTAAAAACTGTTTTTATTGCTTTAACTGATAACTAAATTTAGTAAATTATTGTTTTTCGGAAACGGGAGTGCATTTTCCGATATATAAATTATCTTGTTCTTTACACGATGAAGATTCTTCGTAAAGCTATTATCTCATAAATGCTTCACAAGTATAAAATTATACTTATTTAGTATAAAATTATAGTTATTTAGTTTAAAATTATAGATATTTAGTATAAAATTATAGTTATTTAGTGTAAAATTATAGTTATTTAGTATAAAACTATAGTTATTTAGTGTAAAATTATAGTTATTTATTGTAAAATTATAGTTATTTCTTATAAAATTATAGTTGCTTAGTGCAAAATTATAGTTATTTAGAATAAAATTATAGTTATTTAGTGAAAATTATAGTTATTTAGTATAAAATTACAATTATTTGGTATAAAAATATAGTTATTTAGTATAAAATTATTGTTATTTAGTATAAAATTATACTTATTTAGTATAAAATTTTACTTGTTGAGATGATGACAGATTTCATATGGGGTTGGTAACCTGCCGTTTATGTAAAGTAGAGTCTCGCTTCTCGGTGGGATATAAATAATGCGGCGTGGTTCGTAGGGACCATCTCGGATGTCTGGACGTACCTCAATAAAGAGGGAAGTATCATCTCACGAGTCGCTCATAATGGGGATTATTTAGCGTTTGCCACAGTGCCGGTATTTTTTATCGAGGCAGTCAGTCTGTTAGCATGTGCGGGATGCGAAAGCAGGGCTGGGGTTCTCTTGTGATTGCCGTAGATTTCAGTGTTTAAGATCCAAATTTATTTTTCATTTCTTATTGCACATTCTTAAATAATAATTTCGATAAAATAAATAATCTTTTAATTAATTAGTCGATTTCATCAAGACATCATACAGCTCATTGTTTTCAATAATTGGTTTGAAATGGCTTTTTTAACGCAAATAATCTTTAAAAATAATTTTTTTCATTTAATAAATCTATATAATCATTTGCAACATTCTTTCACGGTAAATGATTTTGATATTTTTTAACATAACATTAAACTTATAGTTGTTTGGAAGAAATAAATTTATATCGCTCTATCTGAACCATTATTTATTTCTCAGAAGAATACATTTCCAAAGTAGAATCATAACTCATTATTGAGATATCTCGAGTCGGTTACTTTTTTTCCCGCGCACAGCCACAAACACAATATAAACTACAAATGATAAAAAGACAAAAGACAAAAAAATGACCTTATTCATATTTATGGGTGGATATTAAGGAATTTATTGGCTTTCTTCTACTTAAATCGTCATAAATTTTATAATAAGATTACTTTATTCCTTGCATTGTGGATGGAAATAATATAATATCACTCATAAAAGAAAAAAGAGAAAATTTAATAATTTTTATATAGGGATATTCGTATCTCATAAGACGTACTCGGAAGCAATTTGATGAAATTTAATATTCATCCTAACAAATTTTATATTTCTTAATATGAATATTTGGTTTAAACAGCTTTTAACTTATATTTAATGTAATTATCATCAGAAATTAAAAATTTTAGTTTTATTATTAATTATTATTCAAGTAGAAAAAATTTAACATCAATTTGGAGAAATGCAATATTTCGATTGTAGATTTCATATTTCTTAATACGAATGGTTCGTTTAAAGCCTGCAGTGAACTTTTTCCAATGTGGTTATTCATCTGCTAGAAGAAATTAAAAATTCAAGTATTCACTATCAATTTAACGTCAGTTATTTAATTGGAGAAATTAATTTCAAAATAATGTATATGTCTAAATCGCAAACGCTGAATGAATTAGATTTTCAATCAAGTTACGTTATATTAACGTTCCGTTTCGAAGCAACACGAGGGCTACTTAGGGACGGATCTCGTAATTTTGAACCGCAGTCGGATGACAAGGTCGACGCCTGAGCTGGCACCCCATCTGTAAACTTCAAGTCCACACCAACGGGAGGACGTTTGGCCACAACGTATGATTTAGCTTGCAGCGGTCTCCATACACGTCGGATCTTCAGTGGAATCGGGTTTCGAACCTGCTACTCTCCGGCTCGAGGGTCGAGACCTTAAAACTAGGCCACCGCGGACAGATTTTCAAGCAGGAAAAAAGGAAATAGAAACAAGAAGATAAGTAGTAGTTCTGTGAACAATAGATATCGCGTCCAATAAAATATATATATAAGATTTGCACTTCATAGCAGTCTTTAAAGGTGTAGTCAAATGTCTTCCCTAATTCAAATTATTTACGGAAATCCCTGATTCTTTCACAAGATTACATATAAATGTCTGTTTTTATTAGTTTTAACAAAATTACAATTAAATGTTTACTTTTGTCAGTATTAACAAAATTGCAATCAAATTTCTCACTATTACCAAAATGTTTCAAATGTTATAATGGTACCAAACTCGCCATTGACCCTCGCTTAAAACGGCCATCATCTTGAAGTAGAATAAAAATAATGATTCTCATACATATAATCGTTTTTTAAAGACTTCAATAGACATACATTCAAAATTCGAAGAAAATCGAGCCAAGCATTTGGCCGTGATTGCATAAAAAATTGCTCAACTGCCTAGATAAAACAGGACCTCGTTTTCTTTGTCAATAATCAATATAACTACTTTCACTCGAGTGTAATCTGATCACTGCTGTTTCCAAATTCAAATGCTATTGAGCAGCCATACATTTAGATAAAAATTCGAATAAACATTTTCCTCTCACTTCATGCTGAAAAGACATTTTTTTCACCCCATCTAGAAAATAAACTGATGCTTCCATTTTATTTCCTTGACTTCTCTCTGGTCCAAACAGCTCATGTAAAACCAAACGGATGAAAAAATAACACCATATAGCTTTAAGAGCTTTTTCCTGCTGGTTTCTTGCCTCTTAATGTCGTTGAACGTTGGAGTGTTCTTCTTCTTTGACACAGAATGCATTAACACATTTTTACTTTCCTCCTATTTTGTTTTTTTCTCCCTACGCTCGTTATCCAAGACAAGATCAGGTTTTCTATACCTAAAATAAGATTTTTTTATGCATAGCAACATACACTATATGCCCAAAAGTATCCGGACACTTGCAGATTTTCACATTTTTTAGAATTTCTGCGAAATGGTTTAACTGATTGCCTTTAAACTTCGGAAATGTAAAGAATGGACAATAATTCACATTTTACATTGAAGATTCGGTCCTGAGTGCAATTGGGGGACCGTCTACAAACTGATGAAGACAAAAACGTTTTTGGCCCATCCCGCTTCACAGTATACTAATAACAAGATGAAACTTTCAGAAATGGTAATTTTTAATGTGCATAATATTTACAGGATTTTTCGTAAACTCACCTCAAATAATTAGGAAGATATAAAGGTTTTCTTAAAAAGTCTCAAATTTTCCCATCTGTTTTTTGCTTATAACATGCAGAGTTTTCTATTATATTATACGAAACTTACAGAAAAAATGACAATATGTTAGAGAAGCAATTTGTAAAACTTTGGAAAAGAATTGTTGAATATTACAGGAATTATGAGCATTTTTAGTAAATAATGTTTTACTGCGCATGCGCGAAACATAGTGTAATTTTTCTGTCACAACTCTAAAGCCAGATATATAGGGCATCTTATATAAAAAATTTCAGTTCAATATCAATAGTATTCAGAAAGATATCGGCATTACAACGAGCAGAATTTTAGCTCCTGTCGAAGAGAAGCAAAAAGATGAGGGGTTGTACACAAATTGATATTTTTTAAACTTGTATCTTTAAATAGTTATATTGAATTGTAAAGTGGTTAGAATTCGCTGCATACTCATGAACACATCTAATATTCGTAACGAATAAAAAATATATATGTAGAATTATTAAAATATTTTAAGAAAAGAAATTAATTAGATAAAAAAATCGTTTCGCCATAAAATAAATATATTTAAAAATATCGTTTGGTAGTAAAATTGTAATATGTAACTTGTTAACAATCATGTAAATAATATAATTAAAGTAATAAAATTTTTGTTATTTATAGTGCCTAATTAGCTGGAATTTAAGTTATGCACGTAATTGATAAGTGTTCATGGGTATGCAGCAAATTCTAACCACTTTACAATTCAATATAACTATTTAAAAGATAAAAGTTTAAAAAATATCAATTTGTGTACAACCCCTCATCTTTTAGCTCCTCTTCGACAGGAGCTAAAATTCTGCTCGTTGTAATGCCGATATCTTTCTGAATACTATTGATATTGAACTGAAATTTTTTATATAAGTTGCCCTATATATATGGCTTTAAAGTTGTGAAAGAAAAATTACACTATGTGTCGCGCATGCGCAGTAAAACCTTATTTACTAAAATTACTCATCATTCCTCTAATATTCAACAATTCCTTTCCAAATTTTTACGAAATACTTCTCTAACATATTGTCATTTTTTCTGTAAGTTTCGTATAATATAACCGAAAACTCTGCATGTTATAAGCAAAAAACAGGTGGGAAAATTTTAAATGTTTTAAGACAACCTTTATATCTTTCTAAATCTTTGAGCTGAGTTTACGAAAATTCCTGTAAATATTATGCACATTACACATTACTATTTCTGAAAGTTTCATCTTGTTATCTGTACGAATGTTACTGTGTCTGAATTGATGTCTTGTTATTGTTCTGTGAAGCGGGGTGGGCCAAAAACTGTTTTGTGTTCATCAGTTTGTAGACGGCCCCCTAATTGTACTCAGGACCGAATCTTCAATGTGAAATATGAGTTATTGTCTATTCTTTACATGTCCGAAGTTTAAAGGCAGTCAGTCAAACCATTCCGGAGAAATTCTAAAAAATGTGAAAATCTGCAAGTGTCCGGATACTTTTGGGCATATAGTGTAGATATAGCAAGAATTCATATTATATGATGAAAATTAGTGGTGTTATGCATGTTCGACCTTTAAGATAATTTAATTGATATTCTTAGGACATATTAATGAATTAGCAATTAATACGTTGAGTAATTTTGTTAATATTGAGGTTTCTAAGTATTAGTAAAGCTGTGATTCCTCTATTAGTTTTAAATTTATCTCCGTATTTCAAATAATTTATTTCATTAACTTTTAATCTGAAGACTCTAAGCCAACTAGAATAACAAATTACTTCACTATTTTGACAGAGGTTTCAGTTAAACTGGGTACATTGAAGTTCTGAAGCAAAGTCAAAATACATATATTTTGACATGGGTTTTACTAAAAGTGTGCGCTTAGAGGTTGTAACTACACTAGTGTTTAGCACATTCACGTCAATTCGTACCACCGGTGGCTCGCACTTAGATGTCCCATCAGGTAGTGCGTACCACCGATCGCTCTCACTTAGTTGTCCCATCAGGTAGTGCGTACCACCGATCGCTCTCACTTAGTTGTTCCATCAGACAGTACGTACCACCGGTGTTCTCGCACTTAGATGTTCCATCAGGCATTGCGTACCACCGGTGGCTCGCACTTAGATGTTCCATCAGAAAGTGCGTACCACCGGCGGCTAGCACTTAGATGTTCCATCAAGCATTGCGTACCACCGGTGGCTCGCACTTAGATTTTCCATCAGGCATTGCGTACCACGATGTCTCGCACTGATATGATCCATCAAACGGCACGTACAACCGGTGGCTCGCACTTGAAATAGAAAATAGAATAGAAACTTGAAATAGCTTAGTAAATAGAAGAAAATTCTATATAGTTGAAAATTCAAATAATGGAAATGTAACGTATATTAACTGAAAAAGTAGGATTTATTTTATTTCAATTCAATATTATAAAGATATTACAGCAATAGTGGTAAAAAATAAAAATCATCTATGGTTATCATTGCGGTAAAATTTCCTTTCTTTATTTAGTTCAGAGCCGTCCGATGAAGCACGTACAACCGGTGGCTCGCACTTGAAATTGAATAGAAACTTGGAATAGCTCGCACTTAGTAAATAGCATCTTAGAGTAGCCGCCCATGGGAGAGGAACAAGAATTGCAGCGCCGGCGTTAATGTGTTAATGTAATTAATGTGCGACTTTCCTCAACCAAAATGTTTCGTCATTTTGAATGGTTTCATGAAATAATTGTTCTTAAGCCAGAAGCATGCACTCGCAGTTTCACTCTATGGCCGATGGTTTAGTTTAGTTACATTTACATGTTGTTTTGTGATGGACATCGTAATTTTGAGTTCTGGACAGATGACGAGGACGACACCTGAACCGCCACCCCTTCTCCAAACTTCCGTGTCCCATCAGCGAGAGGACACCTGGTTTCGACGAATTTAACGTGCACCAGATGCGTTTACGCTGTGATTCTTTGACGGAAGCTGATTTACCACCATGCTACCGCGGCCTCCGATGATCAATTGAGCATCTATACTGGGCAACTATAATTTAATGTTTGGCAGTGCTGATTTTCATCAACAGATGTAACTAAATTCGGCACCTTTTGTCATTTCAATAGATGATATGAAATAGTTGATCTTAGCCGGAAACACGCTCGAGCAATTTCACACTATGACCCACGGATCAACTACACTCGTTTAGTGTAATGAAGCGTAATTTTTAACATCCCATATAACTGAACTCGATTTCTTTCCCTCATTTGAATAGATTTCACAAAAAATCAATTTTAACCCGCAAGAAAGCGCGCGAGGTACCAGAGACCCAAACACTTAGATTTCGCCCTCTCTTCCTAGATTCCTTCAAACAGAAAATGGCTAAACCGTTTGTATACTCCTTGAAGGACATATTCGTGCATTCAAGACAATTCTGCAATGGACATTCTTTTTATTCTTCAGTCCTTTCGGTACCCTTCTGACGTTAAATAGTGTTCGCACTTTGTAAAACTCGCTTTGAAATATCTTGTTTTATAAGTTCATGCAATTTATCTCGTTCTTATAAAGATTAATTGGTAAGATCAAAGTGCATGCTTACTTGATATGCAACATGATGAATTCTGTACTAATAAAGCATGTGAAAGCGCTTTCGCTAAAGACGCTATAATGATTATTATTCAACCGCTAGGTGCAAGATTCAAGTAATGATTCGAAACAGTTCTCTAACAATTCTAATAATTTTTATCTCGGAAAATTTTTTAAGATCTTTTTCTAAAACCGGAAATAATGCGGCTAAAAATATAGAGAAAAACACTTCCTGGAAATACAATTTTACCAAAAGGCATGACAAACGGACGACGCCGACGAAGGAAAGGAATGTTTGTGTAATTGATTCATGAAACAACGAAAGTTTTCTACGAGCATGGCATTCCCCGATTAGTGTCGCAATGGGATAATTGCATAAACAATTGCGGACAATACTTCTAAGTTACCTTGAATAATTGTTGTGAAAAACCCTTTGCTTCGTTATATTTATTGGCTGTACCTCATATACTAGGAATTAAACCTGGTATGCTAAATGATTGTAATTGTTTTTTTTTATCCGCGTGTTTCAATCTAGCTCGCATGTTCTTAGACGTGCTCACAAAATATGCGTAAACTGCTCCACACTAGTTTAATGTTGGAATTACAGATTCGCGGAAGACAACTTGCAATTAGATGTTAGACTCAAGTTTCGGTTTTCATGCGATGTTGATCTCTGACTTGGCATTATTGATGAGGTTCATGTACACAAGGCCAGAACCGGTGTAAGGCAACTAAAAAAACCGCTATTTTAAGTTTCGATCTCAATTTGAAGTTTGAAAATTATTTGCTGAAGGAAACATGAATACCAATTATGCACAAGGAATTTATTTGGTATCAAACACAACCAATATTCCAGGCGAAAGATTTGCTCGCCGAAGGTCAACATATATTATATATCATTACCCAACCATATTTTCGCATAAAACAGTTAATGAATTTTTATTTTACACATTTTGTGCTTAAAAAGCGTTTATTACCAAAAACGAAATAAAAAGAACCGATAATTTTTATCACTTTATCTTTTAAACTCCTGCGCGTGTTAAACTACAAGAAAGAGGACGAGGGGAAAAAAACCGTCTCTGAAGTGTTTTTCCCTGCAGTTTTCCCGCCTTTTATGTCATTGAGCATAGGAGTGCTTTTCGTCTTCTGCATGCAAAATTGCATTATCGATCATTTTTTTTCTTTTACCACCCCCTTTTTTTTATCTCCTCCTGATACTCTTTTTGACTTACTTTCCTTTTAGCTGGCTTTATTCATGTCAAAACAGCTCTTCTTTACACAAAACAGGAACTTCATGCATAAGAGCAAGGTTTTAATAGCATTTCTTTAATCAAAGACGAAATTACCGTTGATGCCCTAACTTGAATTTCGAGGTAATCTAATAAATATTTTGTGGAATTAAGTTTTTTTGCACTTAATCTCTTAACAAATTCTCTTAGTATCAACAAGAATTTTACTCTTTATTAAAAGATGGGATAATTAAGATTTCTTAAATTTTTCTCATTAAAAGTATGTTAGTTGTTTACTCATTTTTATTCCTTCTATAGTGTTAGAAGTATAAATGACATTTTTCTATAATTTTCTGAGAAAAAAACTAAAGCCTTTTAAAGCCATGCATCCAAAAACTCACATTGTTTGATAAGCATTTGATTAAAATTCGTCTTCGACTGTTTCTACCTAAATTTACTTTTCTGTATTGTGTGTGACTTAAATGATATTTTTACTCATTAAATGGTTCTTTGCGCTAATATTTAATTTTGAAGCTGCTCAAAGGATACTTGAAACAAACCTCATTATTTTTTTAAACTTGACTTTGATCCCCTGATTTTTTTTTCATTATGTCAATAAATTATAATTTTCTGGATTTGTAGTGCGGAGACAAACCACTAGAAAGTAATATCTAATGACATTATAGTGACTAGAGTTGAGCTTTGACCATTGCTGAGTAAATTTACTCTCCCGCGTTATGGAATCGAAATGGGCTGACTTTGTTACTCCGAACCTTAACTCTTTAATCCCGAGGCGCCTTTTTTCTTTTATCTCCTTTAAAACAGGAACTTTTTGGGAGGAAGCGACTTGAATTGGGCTCTCCCTACCTTGGTGGTCATTTATCCCACCACCCAATCCCCTTCTATAACCTTCCCTAAGGCGCTCGGATATGGGCTGTGGTTGGCAAGGATAATTGGACCCCCTACCGCGCTTATCTCCTAAGCGATCTCAGAACCTCACCTACCCTCTAAAGAAGCCAACCGCCTCAGGCCGGTCTTCGTAGCTGCTAAGAAAAAATTTTTAGACTACCTCGCTCGATGTAAGAGGGTTAATTAAATGATACGTGAGACGGCACCATTCTCTCCAAATTCCTTATCATGTTACAGTGTTGATGTTCGAATCTGATAGTATATTTAGGTTTGATTTTTTTCGTTATATCGTTAGCTGCACAATGCCAGAGAATCCATTAGCGACGTGAAATTCATAGATAGCAGTTAGGTACTTGCACGTTATAGCGGCCACCGAAATTGAATCGCCAAGCAACCGAGATATATCGCCAAGATGGTGATAAATTCTTGCAACAAAGAGGAAGTCGGTTTGGCAATGTGAGAACATTTGTTTTGGGTGCACAGTGAGTCTTTTATTGGTCTCTTGCGCACGCTTATGCATGAGGCATCTGAAAATGACAAATCTTGCATGCGATGCCTGCGGACTCTGCAGTGGGTACCGGGCAAATTTTTTTAAACTTATAGAAACATCAGCGGCTTCGCTTTCATAAAAACAGGAACCTAGTAGCTAAGCTTGTTCATTGAACGTTAGGAAACTACGTTTTTTTTTTAATTCTAAAATGAGCTCTCACCTCAAAACGTTCCTTCGTCAGAAAGTCAACAGGCGAAGAGCAGGGCAGTTCTAAACAAATCCGTTCGGAAATTATCAGAACTGTAGAACACTGACTTTACAATCTTGGCGAAATCCGAAGGTCGCTAAGTAAACTCGGTGACCTCTTTAATTCTTTAATACCGAGGCGAGTTTTTCTTCTAGCCCCTTTAAAACCGGGAGTTTTGGGGGAAAACGACATGAACCTGGACGATCAGGAGAGTCCAATTCACGTCGCTATAACCTTCCCCTAACGCGCACGAAGATGGGTGTTGTTGGCAAGGGTAATTCGACCCTCCCGCGCTTATCTCCACAGCGATCTCAGAACCTCACCTCCCCTCAAAAGAAGCCAACCGCCTCAGACCGGCCTTCGTCGCTGTTAAGGGGGAATTTTTAGACCGCCCGAGACCGCCTCACTCGGTATGAGAGGGTAAACAAACACTTACCCAGGCGATATACCTCCCGCGAGGCAGAAATGTCGTACAAATTATTAGCGTCCGTTTTACTCGGCATTTACCCCAGAGGTCGAGATGAAATGGGATGTATGTGTGCAGTACCAAATTGTTATTCATCTACTTGAAGGCGCTAATCGTTTCTCCGACATTTTATCGCTAATGACTTGTCCGAAACAGTCGCATTTATCCAACGGCCCTTAGTATTGAAGAAACTTTCATCGATTGCGGTTCTACATATTCGTATGGAATTCAAAACGAGTGAAAAAAATGAAACAAAAATATCCCACTAACTTCGAATAATCCCATTTCTGTCTCATTCGTTTCGGTTCAACAATCATCTTGCAACGTTTTCAGTAATAGACGCTGGTGTTATTTATTCGAATGACTTATCTATATTATAAACATCCTCAAATTCCGGTACAACTGGGAGGAGCTTACAGTGACCCCGTCCCTTTTTTTGCGTCATTATTTAGCAAGGAAATCGGATGATTGTATAAGATTATCACCTGAGTTTCAGCAATGAAAGAGAAACAGTGCAATTAAATATTTGTTTAAACAATGAAAACGGATTGAATTCCGTTTCTGCAATGAAAAGTATTGTTGTAAATTATGCCAAAAATATTTTTCAAAAAATTATTTAAATAAGAGAAAAAACTGTAGAGCAACGTAATTGATATTAATGAAAAGGTATCTTTTTGTACTTTCACATGGCGTAAAAATCATTTTTGAGCTGTAATATTTTCGGAAGTTATTGAGAAAAGCGTCAACATTTTGCTTAATTTGTAATTAATTAAAATTCTAATTAAAAGTTCGAAAAAAGCGCTCCGAGATGCACATTCCCATCCTCCAAAGTTTGTTTGTGCCATGTTTCGTAGCTCTAGGTCTAGATATCTGCCCTGCAACGTCCCACCACACACACATTCCCTTTTATTATTAGCAGAGATTTGGTAATTCATTTTTCTCTGTTTGTGGATTTTGCATTATTTTTACTTAGATAGAACGAAAGCAATCTTTAAAAGTAAAGTTATCAACAAAACGAAAGTTAGTGCCAAGTGATTCATCTATTCTTTATTTTTATTATTTATTATTTTTCTCATTTATTTCTTAAGCTCTCAGCCTATATGCAAGATATTTTGTATTATATCTTTCGTGAGTAAATGTGTTGCAATCATAGACATAATTTGCAGGCTAAAAGTCCGTCTTAGGCGGACACAGATCTTATAGTTATAATTAAAACGGGAACCTCTTAACTTTCTGCCTATTGGAGAGTTTTCGAATCTGTATGAGAATGACTACAGGAATCATTTTTGAAGAAAATTATTTCTTAACAAAAATATATTCAATTGCTATTTACTTCATAATAATGTTATACTTCCAAAATAAAAGGAATCCGCAATAATAAATACTGCGGCTAAATCCTGCAGTAATGAGCCTAATCTTATAGTACAGACCGAATCCTATATTAATGAGGAGTTCTTCATCCAAATCCCATTCTGCCCAGAACAAAAAGGAACAGGGTTAGAGGATTTATTTAAAGCCAGCCTTAAATGGTCAGTTCGATTTATCCTTAAAGATAAACCAGATGGATTTCAAACTCATAAACTGAAAATAGACATATTAAAGTAGACATTCATAATACAATAGTTTAGATTCATTACAAATAACTTTCCTCAGTCATTATTTGTTATGATTTAACAGTTAAGCATTTTATCTAAGATGTTATACTGCTTAAAAATTCATATTTAGTTGGGATTTTTCTGCAAAATCTTTTAATTACAGGAAAATGGTTTGTTAAATTATAACTCTTAATTATAATTAATTTATAAATCCGAAAATAACAAAACATTTATTTTAAAATGCTGACTTCCTTAAGGTATCAGACTGTGTTCGGAGACATTTTTTTGAAAAATAAATTATATATATATTTTAATGTTATTTTTCAACTGCATATGTTTTAAAACTATGAAAATATTGTAAAATTAGTCTTTAAAAATTAATACTTTTTTTAAAAATTGAGAAATTTGAAGAAAAATGACTAAAATATTTGCCTTACGCTAACAGGCATAGACAAAATCATATTCTAAATATGCATAAATTCTTGTAGGAGTACATTTTTATGACAGTTATCTGTGTTATGGTCTAAAATATTTCTTGTACTTCAAAAAAGTTTTGAGATATTGCTGAACATAGTTACTAAACTGGCAATTTTTCATAAAAAGTGCTTTTCGTTTATATTTAAGTACTTAAAAATAATACTTGATTTTAAAATTGACATTAGTTTTTAGAGGAAAACACATCAAGCATATTACAGGACACAATCTCAGAAAATTTCATATCAATACTTGAATAGCGTTTTGAGAAATCATTGTTACGGTAGACAGTTTTCCTCAAAAATATCATTTCTCAGAAAACGCATTTAAAGTTTTTATACAACATAAAATAATGCTTACAGTTCGGTAATAAAACAGCTGTAACTCCATTTGTAATTTACGTAGAGTAAAAAGTGAGACAGTTTTAGAAAGCTGGATAAACAGGCTACAAAATTGAGTCATAAAAACGTTTTTGATAATTTCTTCAAAAACGACGATTTTAAAGCAGTCGGATACCTTAAACTAAATCGACAATAGGCTTCAGAAGGCAGTTTTATAAAAGTTTCTCTATATGAGATTTTAAACATTTACTTGAAAACTTTGTATTTTATATTGGATTCAGGTTGAACCATTTTGGTTTCCACATAAATGTAAAACTGTATGTAGTTCTTAAAAACTAATTGTTGAGTATGGATATCCTATTATGAGTTTCGCATTTCATCGTAAGATGAGATAGAGCTTCGAATCTGTGTTTGCTTACTTAATTGCCGCCTGTCTTTTAAAATTTTTTGTTTATGCAATGAAGCATCTTAACTTCATAAGCTGATGTAGCTGAGAATTGGTCAGTAAATTTTATAAATGTCTCTAATCTTTCTTTTGCTACGTACCTCCCACGCAATTGTTTTGATCAGTTGTCACAGAGATACGTTTCAGTTATTTGAAGAATTAGATAATGTCTGTGTTGCAGATTTGAATTGTGTCGTGTAGCTGCAAAAGTGGCCATCTCCACTTTTTAAAAAAATTTGAAAGATTATAAGTCCATTTGACCCTGCGTAAATGCAATAAAACGCATCACACTATAGCAAATTGTTCATAACATTAAGACTTACATTACAGAGAAAAATCATTTCCCTTAAGAAGTCATATTTACACAAGAACATAGATATAAGAACTATCAAGAGTTATACAAACACGACAGTAGACAAATACTTCATTGTTCCAGCTGCTTGAGACCTACGTATCCACTAAATATCATTATTACGTGGATGAATTAATTAAATATGATAATCATCTTGAAGTGACCGTGTCGCTCTGGGAGGAGCTAAAAATAATTCCTCCCGTTTGGTCTGCGTCATTAACAAACGCGCAAATCCGATTTCTGTTATGGCGCCAAAGAACTCACACATGGTTTTTATATATAAATTGAGCCGAGTTAGCGGTTTTATTTCTTTTTTATTTACACTTATGCATTACACTCACTTCAAGTGTCAGTTTATTGATTCGTGAGTTCGGTTTTTCGTGCTATTATTATTTGAATACTTTCGTTTTTGTTAAAAGGGTTCGTTCTATTTCGCACTTGAAATTGAATATTTATATATTTTGCATTTAATATTTTTTCCTTAACCTTTCTTATAGTAAAAGGCTCCCTTTACTTATTGATTTGAAATAAACCCACCCTTTGCCTTGCAGTTTTTTAGCAGAATGTTGAACTTGAATTTGGTTACATGCCAAAGAGATTCTGCTTCTTAGATGATTTAATATCAAATAGGAGTTATGCTAGAATTAACTTATTTTTTCACTTCTCGTAGATATTTCTGTTGAATTATGAAGTATCGGAGCGTTTTTTGGTTATTTATTTTGCCTAAGCCTTTTTCCTCTGAATATTGGGAAACGTTATG
This sequence comes from Araneus ventricosus, assembly GCA_013235015.1. NCBI lineage: Eukaryota > Metazoa > Arthropoda > Arachnida > Araneae > Araneidae > Araneus > Araneus ventricosus. Next base: position 57,969 of record BGPR01004496.1, on the reverse strand, counting down.
AATACAGATCTTTTTACTAAATTATGGGATCTTCAAAGTATCGGACGGACGTTATTGCTAAAATTTGCCTATGTGCATGCGATTTTGTATTACATCTTTCATGATTAAATTTATTCTGAGATATGGTTGCCGAGCTAAAAGCCCGTCTTAGAGTCTTCAAATTATCAATAGTTATGCATGAAATCTTGATTTCACGAAGGTGTTAGAGAGCTAAATTCAGAACACGAGAAAGGGAGTTAATTTATTAAGCAGTTAACACTGTACTTAACCTTTAGAACGATGAGAAATTCGAATTAAATTCTTTCACTGAATGATCAAGGAACTGAATTAAGAAAATTACTCTAATACGGGACAATTCGCATCTCTTTCGAAGAATTCCTTTAATTCGTCTCGCGTAACTTCAAACTTATAATTAGGTTACATTTCAAGTTCAATTATACCTTGCAAGCTTATCAGAATTCATCACTTAAATTGGAAATTGAGATTTTAAACTTTTTGGTTACGACGGGAAAAGATGCGATTGCTCTCGTGGAAGTTAATTCAGTCACAAAACTGTAATACTGCAGAGAATTTTCTGCATTCTTCAAATAAAGAAAAGTTCAATACTATTGAGTTCAGATTGTATTTTTCTTCTATAAGGTAATCGTAATTGTTGGTGGTGTAGAGTGTGGCAGAAGTTTCTTGCGATGATATAACAAGGAGCCACAATTTTGAGAAGACTAATTAATTTTATTAAAAACTGATAAATGAACTCGATTCGAGTTCATAAAGAAAACTTATCACAATAATACATACATAATCATCATGATAACTCATCATCATATGAAGACATCACTCCAATTCTGTTATATATACTTATGCAATAACTAAACATTCCCATCTTTGGAATGACGTCATAACAAATCAAGAACCGAGGTTCAAATCCTCTTCTTCACCAAAAGCAGATAAATCGAACTTTATGCAAATGTGAAAAACAGAAATTGAAGTTTCGTCCAACAGTAATAAAACCTCTGCCTCCTCAAACTATTAAAACAAATTAATTATTAAACGAATTGTTGTCGCCGAGTATTAAAATATCTAAAGTAATTAGAATCATGGATTACCTAGAATCTTATTGATATTAAACAATTGAATTAAATTTAGTAATTAAAAAACGATTAAAATTTTTTGAGTATAATAAAACCTCTTTAATATGTTGTTTCTCTTCTACTTTATTAATTTCTATTCATTTCAAAGCTTAAAAAATCTTTAGAGGGTATCAGTTATTCGATAACACACACCACCTACTCCACCCTCAACTTTGAAAACATCGGTTATTCCTAAACTAGAAGATAACAGCAATGTCTCAGAATTTACAAACGAAAACTGTAGTAGAAAATCGCATGGACCTTGGCAGAATACTTAAGAAATTTAAAAAACACGAGAAACAGAAATGATGATTCAATTGACACAAATTTTCGTTTTGTTAACAACTGTACTTTTAACAATTACTTTTCCTCTGTCCCAGTGAAAAAAATGCAATATCCATTAACAGAAAAAATGACGGGAGGATGACATTTCAAACAGCCACTGATGTTACAAGCGTAGGATTACTTTACTCACGTGACTCTTTTTTTCTCGAAGTTTCTCGTAAGTTTTAAGTTTAGGTAAGTTTTTTTTTAACTTCTGTTGTTACCATTTATCTCTAAAATAAGACATTATTTATGACATATATATATATCGGGATATAGAAGATCGAGTCACCAATTCATGCATATTTTTGCCCAATTTTTCGACTCAGTAGTCGTTGAACTACAATTCCAATTTTCAATTTTTATTGTAACTTCTGTTGTTACCCTTTATCTCTAAAATAAGACATTAGTTATGTTTTTAACATATGTAGTTACCGAGATATAGAGGATCTCCCATACCAAGTTTTGCAGCGTTTTGGCTTGTGAATCAATTTCCTTCTGAGATCCCAATGGGAGGAATGTAGTTCTAAGTTAAAAATGCATGGCCAAATACAAAATAATAATAATAAATGCCTAAAGGAAATATGAGCAAATAACGTCAGTCCGATACTTCATAATTCATCAGAAAGATCTCAGAGAAGCTGAAGAATAAATTAATTTTGGTATAACTCCTATTATGATATTAAATCATCTAAGAAGCAGAATCTCTTTGGCTCGGAGCAAAATTCCTTTTCGTATTACACATCTACATAAATATATAATAAAACCCTGTCTGAGTCGTTTTGTGATTTGCGCGTTGCATTAATGACGCAGACCAATGCGGCGAGATTATTTTTTACCTCAGCCCGCGTAACCGACATCTGTGGATGTTTCTAATATAGATAGTATAATAAGTTCTACAATATTGCTACGATATCTTCACAGTATGCATGAAACTATATACTAACACAGTATGCACTATACAACATATGGAATACGGAGGAATATCGTAAAAATATTGTACAAAATCTTTTTAATTATTGTGATTTTTAGCTGAAATAGCTGTGATTTTTTAGCTGAATTATTTATTCAGCTAAATAAAGCTAATCAAAGAACCTGATTTTATGTCAGCCAATTTTAAACAGAACTAGAGCTTAACTTATAGAATACAAAATAAAAAGAACCCTCTATAACTGCAAATATATAAAATTGCATTAAATTAGAAAATTAAAAAAACCCAACCAAATAAGTAAAAATTCAATACATTTAATGGCATGTTGGACTGAGGACAAACATGTAGTGCTAAACCAAGGTTTTATGGATCCAACATTCCAATGAGCCAAATTTTTGGATAAATAAAAAAGATTATCTCCCAAAACTGTAGTGACTATTTCTCCGCAAAAAATAATACAGGCACTAAGATCTGTTACAAAACAGGGTACTTACGTATTAACGCCACCGAGGCTACAGATTTGGCGGTTTTTAAGTGCCGCCAAATTTGGCGGTTTTTGTACTTACGTATTAACGCCAATTTGGCGGTTTTTGTACTTACGTATTAACGCCAGTTTGACGGTTTTTAAGTGGCGCCAATTTGGCGGTTTTTGTACTTACGTATTAACGCCAATTTGGCGGTTTTTAAGTGAAGCCAATTTGGCGGTTTTTGTACTTACGTATTAACGCCAATTTGACGGTTTTTGTAAACAAGATTGCTCTTTATTGGCGCATTACCGCCAATCTGTAGCCTCGGTGGCGTTAATACGTAAGTACCCAAAACAGCCATCAGAGGCCATTGTAGACGAGGCTTTAACTCTATGAGACCTAATCCGCCTGAAACCGCCCCATTCGACAGAGACCGGACTCAAGCGATTTCGGGCGCCTGAGTGAATTTTACTGAAGAAAAATGGTTCCACTCTTTGTGTACAATTCATCGCCCAAACTTGAGAGTCGTCCGCTTGGAATATCTGTAAAGAATGGAAGGATTTCATTCTGTTTTCGTGAACGAAAATTTACTTCAGTTTTTGAGGTACTGAAATTCTCACTTTAGTCGGGTTCAGAGAGTCAAGGAGTTTCGACAAATCATCGACAATGACAATGACATCCCCACCACTGATGTAACTACCCTCATCCAGAGAAAGCGGGAACTGGCATACTGGCATTGGGCTGCTACTCATCCATGTACTTTTGATCTCTTCTCTCGGCGTAATCGGTAATCGTTGCAAAGCACAGACAAAATTTAAAATATTTTATAATTATACAAAATAGTCAATATTTAGAAGGATAATCCACTCTGCCTAAGTATCCTGAGAGAACAACTGACCATCGATCAATGTTCGTATATCATTCAAAGAAAGATCACTTAAGGCACATTAAGTGACATAGATAGAACAGCGCTAACAATTTTTTAAGTCCGGTTTTCGTAGATTCCAGTAGATTGGAAAGCATCCATACGCAGTCACATTGACAACTGATCACGCGCAAGTGCGGGAAACGCTACATTTAGATAATTATTCTCTGGTTACGTTTTGGGTGTACAGGGTTCCCACTTATATCCGTTACACCCCCTTAACTTTTAGACGGTGGCAGCTTAGGCCATAAAGTTGGTGTCTAGGTATTATGAGAAGGCTATGCGCTACTCGATGAGTTAACTTACAACGCCATCTATCCGCAAATTTTGGAATTAGCGGTCCTATCACGTAAATGGTGAAAGATACGAGAAAAAGTCAATTAGAAGGTTGTAGAGCACTCTCGATTTAGTACGAAAAGATACCTTGCGCTCAAATAATACTCAATATAATATACTCATACTCATTATAATACTCATCAAAATAATACTCAAATAATACTCAAAACAGAATGTAAAAAATGAACATTTGTTTGATTGTCATTTTCAACACTATGGCGTCGTGAAACGCGAGCGAAGCAAGAAATCCAGTCCAGAGTGGAAATGTATATACTGTCTAACGGAGAGCATTTTGAGCAATATAAATAAAGGATCCAGAAGACAGGGACGTGTCTCAGTTTTTTTCTTCCACTCTTTATGACGTGACAATTTTCTAAATCGTGAACAAACAAATGTTCATGTTTTGCATTCTGTTTTGAGTATTAATGTGCGCAAGGTATCTTTTCGTACTAAATCGAGAGTGTTCTACAACTTTCTAATTGACTTTCTCTCGTATCTTTCACCGTTTATGTGATAGGACCGCTAATTCCAAAATTTGCGGATAGATGGCGTTGTAAGTTAACTCATCGAGTAGCGCATAGCCTTTTCACTATACCTAGACACCAACTTTATGACCTAAGCTGTCACCGTTTAGAAGTTAAGGGGGTGTAACGGACATAACTGGGAACACTGTATATGCTGCTATTGGCATGAAATGAAGATTAGAAACTAGTTGTAAATGTATGTAGTTTCGAATTTTTTACTTGCTGAAAATATAAGATGTGTTGTTTATTTCTTATAGTATGTCAGTCGGCATATGGGTACAACCCACTCCTGTGTCACGGCATTATCTGTCAACAGGGCTTCGTTCTGACTCAATGTATTAAGATTTATTATGAAGAACTAATATAAATTTCTATTTTTCACTACAGGCAACATTCGAAAAAGTAACCTTGCTTTTTGTAGCATATCCCATCTTTCAAATGCTTGCTCGGCGGTAATTTTTCGCAAATTATTTATTGAAGTTATTTTCATCAGTAAATTATAGATAATTTTGGAAGCTATCTCCTTCAAAATTACGACGTTTCTGCTAAAATTTTTTTTAAATGCCTGAATCGATGCTTTATGCTTTTACTGCAATAAAAAAGCCTTAATCCATGGTATATACTTTACTGCATCAAAAAAACCGTAGATAGATGATATATCCTTTTGCCGCAAAAAAAGCAGGAATCGATACTATATGTTTTTACTGGAAAAAAAGCAGGAATTGATTCTGTACCATTTTATTTCAATAAATAAATAAATGAATAATGCTATAACCTTTTCATAAAAACGAAGCCTTAATCAATGCTATAACCTTTTACAGGAAAAATACCTGAATCGTTACTTTATTCTTTTACTGCAGATAAATTTTAATAACTTGATTACGCTAATTCGATTTTTAACCTGTAGTGACATGGATATTATGTGAATGACATGCCATGTCATAATATGACAATGTTCCATGACATATTATGACATGGAACATTTAAGAAGAACATAAATACCTTGTAAATTTACCTAATAATTAATATTATAATAATAAT
>BGPR01004496.1:34816-50765 GCA_013235015.1 Araneus ventricosus | reverse complement strand
ATCCCTTTATTAATATTTAGTCAATAACTAACTATTTACTATTAAATATATAGTTGCAATTATAAACGCTTCTGAATTGCTGTATTTTAATTATATACATATTTATTTATATTTCCAGTGCATTAATGAAATCCTAATAATGCAGTTGATGATAGTTAGTAGATGTGGATATCATTTCGGGATATTTGAAAACATTTAAACCGTTATGTACGGTCAAAGAAATATAAAACATAAGTAATTTTATGTTCTAGTTAATGTTGAAATAAAACTTATTTTTCACGATCGTATACAATGAAAATCCAAGGTAGATTTTACCTATAGAAAATGTCATACATCCCATTTATCTTGAGTCCTTATTTGAAGAAGTTGATCAGAAAAGAAGAATAAGCGTGATTAGAACTACCATCTTAATAAATGCAAGCCTCTGAAAAACTTGAAATTTCCTTAAATTAGCCCCGGTACATAATTAGGATAACCTGATTGCATTAATCAGTAGCTCTATTCATTGTGTTAAAACGAATTATAACAGCTTAGTTTATGAATAAATAAGTTTTTCTTCTTTTAGCTTCCTAGCGTTCTCCGCATTTGATTTAAATTTGCATGTGTAACTCCATTTTTCAGTATGCACAAGTAAGATCTAAGAAGTCCTAATAATTCTTCTTCCGAAACTTTTTTTAAAATACTCATACATTCCGGAATTTCAAAACTTTACATTGCAAAGATCAACTTCCTGCTTTACTGCTTCCATCTGTAGATTTCTAGCATGAATTCTTAAACGCGAGTGCGATATAACGACTCGAGAAATGCAGGAACGAGTCTTCCACTGTCTCCCTTTGTCCAAACACCAACCATCTACAATTCAGTCTCAAATAAATAAAAGAACGTCGAAGGAACATAACATGGATTCACTCTGAAAGAATGGTGAATCCAAAAGAACACTGAAAACAGAAAAAAATAGCTTCCTCCAAGCGACCCTTCGAAGTCTTCCCCTTGATGAGTTCTTGATGAATAATTCAACAGAGAGCGCTATTCCATTTCGGACCAGTTCGCCATTTTAGAGAATTTTGTTCTTTTTCATTTCTGTCGTCATGTGTCTGTTGTTTTCATGGAATTAACATTTCGGGTATCGGCTTTACAGATGCTTCTGACCGTGTTAATTTGAAGTTCCATCGTGTTAATGTCATTGAATGGACCTGATATGCAAATGCGATGCATGAGTGATTAAGTGTAGCTTTTGCTTACTAGCTGTCATATTGAAAGGAGCTGAGCTGGAAATTTTGGATATACTCTGCCGTAAAGGCTGGTTAATAATCTGTTGGAAATGTATGAAAGGATAGGATAATTTAAATCTTATTTTAAAACAAAAATTGTTTAGGAGCCACTGATTCATATATCTCAGTATTTACTCCTTGTGAATGGCATCTTATGCTAAAATGTCAATTTTCTTTTACTGCTTAAACTTTGACAGCTCTTTTAATATATGTTTATATGTGAAAGTTTGGAAGCTTCATGATGCTTTTTTCTCAAAATTTTTGAATTTTTGAATTCGCTCAAAGTTTTTGAATTTAACTCATGACAATTGATTAGTCATTGAAAACCATTTAGGTTTTTGTAAATATTTAATTGACGCTTCTGGTTAGTTTTTAATTCTTTCAGTTTAATTTTGACTTTAACTTTAATACTAATTAGCTTGGTTATACTAGTGACGATTAAGCTTATCTGAATTAATACTTTAATGTGCCCTTTTCCTATTAATGATATGTTAAAATATTTTTGGAATTGAGGCTGAAATAATAAAATACATCCATATTGCTATTATATAAAATTAATTTCATTTCTCAATTAAATGGTTTAATCAATAATTAATTAACAAACCGAGACTCTTTTATATGCGAACTTTATTTTTAACCTTAGGTGTTAATGATAAATGTCATAATACGAGGTCAAATTGTTTATTTGTTCATTTGATTTTTGAAGTTATAAAAAGACAGTAGCTTTCAAGATTACCACGAGCATTGAAAAATTGATGAAGTCGTAAGTAAACATACTTTTCATCACAAAAGATCAAAACGTATTAAGTATCTGGCATTTGTGTTAAGGTATGTGACTACTCTAAATTCCTCGTTTTACAGAAAGTTTTCGAAATTTGTTTTATTTGTTTATTTTGTAGTCCATACATTTAGGTATCTAAAAATGCTTTATTTTTGTTTCTGCTATAATTACAAATAAAGTTACAGCATAAATAATAACCGGAAGTGGCAATTAAAAGAGCCTTAAAAACACAAACAATTAGTTTGAACAACTATATTTAAATTCTCAAGCAATATATTGTCTAAAAACATAGATTTAAACTTCCATTTCTTATTTTTATTGTTTTATTGGTTTTTGGCGACGCTTTTTTTAAAAAAATACAACACAACAGTAATTACAACAATAAAAATTACTTTTTTTCGCTCAAATTGCTGTTTTATAATTTAATTCCATTTATTTTGAACTGTTACCTGTTCTCATGTGTTTTGAAATGTAAATTTATCCATAGATGCTTAAAAATTACATGAAAATTGACAAAAAGCTAATTCAGATATCGAGACGCCACTAACTATCTACTATACAAAATTATTCAGAAAAAATCTGAAAAGCTGAAAGAACACAAAAGTCGTTTAAAATCAAGTAAAAGAGGGTTTGACTTGTAAATATGGCGAGTTTTAAGATTCTAAGATGTGTACAAAATTTTTTGTACTCTATGAAAATCTTTAAAAGCGTTTTCTGAGAAATTGGAATTTTCGATATTTTTCTACGCGGCAAACATAATTTTGGAAAATGTTTTTAAGATATTAAAATGAAATTTGGCCAAAATGTTTTATTTGTTTCTAGCTATGTTATGAACTAGAATCTAAGCTCTCTGCCTATATTTATTTATTTTATTGACTTTTTAGTGAGAAAAATCGATGATTTTTTTAAAAAAATTCGAGTTTGTTCGCAAAGTTTGGAATATCTCCAACACCTTTCGAGGTATTAAAAATATCCTAGTTCATCACACAGATAAGTATGTTAGCTATATACTGTGCAAATATTAATGAAATATATTCAATACAACTTCTTATAGGAGGTTTGGCGTAAGTGAAAATTTTCACTAAAATTTTGCTAAAAATTGCCTATAATTTGAAAGTGAATGAAATTTCCAATGAAATTGCATTGGAATTCTCAGTTTTATAACTCATTTCAATTAAAAACATGAATGTTTCATTAAAAATTTGAAAAAAAGTGCTCCGAAGGTAGTCAAATACCTTAAAAATCAGTATAAGAACTTAAAATAATATTGTATGCTTAACAGAATAAGGTCTTGCTGGGCAACTACACAGGGAATATTTCGACTGATATTGTAAACTTTAACAATGGCCAGCGCATGACGTTGACACTTCAGTTGGCATTCCATTCTCAATTTTTCCCTGCATACTTTCGAAGAATATTTAAACTTGACAGATTCAGTGTTCGCATAAAATACCTTTCTTCAACGGAAATGGCTCAGGAATTGACGATCCTCCGGTCCTGAGTCAGATACACAGCTGCCAACAACATCAGCCCTGAAAGCTTGCATGAATTCAACAGATCTAAAATGCTGTGTGAAATAAAGTTGTCGGTTGAAATATCCGTGCAGCTTATAGTTCCAAATTAGAGATCAAGCATTTTTAGCTGCACTAATATAACATTTTCCCCTGGCACTCAAATATGTGATAATTTCTTTTTCTGAAATGTCTCATATTTTTAGTAAAACAAAACAACTCATTTATGTACTTTGGTTTTTACGTAAATGGTCAATTTTACTGAAAAAAAAAACTCTGTTGAGAAGATAGATCTCTGTCACTTTATGTGACTCTTTTTCAAAAAAAATAAGCGTAAATGCGCAAGGTATATAACTTTCAACTGCAATTTGTCATATTTCCTTCCAAATAGTGCTTAATGGATAAATATTAATATATTAATGGATAAATATAATGCTTAATGGATAGATATGCTTTCAGCTGCACTTTGTCATTTTTCTTCTAAAAAAATGCTTAATGGATAAATTGGCGTACAGCAGTTATCCTATGGGTATCAGCATGAATTAACTTGCATTTATCATGCATTTCCTTATGCCGTAACCGGAGAAATTACAAAAAATAAATTCTACAAGAGTTCTTTCGAGACAAGTAAATGGCATTCTATTTTATTCTAAGTAAGCAGCATTTGATACATATCAAGGTTGTAATTTCCAATTATATTTCCCAGATATTTTAAAATTAAAAAATTACATGTACAACTGAAATACTGCTGATGTTTTCAAAATTGAAAGCAAATAATATTAATTACTGCTCATTATAATTATTATTAAAGAGAAATCTAATGTTTCATTCACTAACAACAAAACAATTTCAGACATTTGATTGCATTATAAAAAAGTTGGGTTAGTTCTGTGTAATTTCTGTTTTACTAAATTCGCAGTTATATCGATTACTTTCTTTCCCTTTCCAATTACGGAACAATTCTTTCAGGTGCTAATTATGATTAGCAGAGTATGAGTGTAATTTTCTCCATTATAAATACTATTCTAAAAACCGTTTATTTGCTTAATATTAAAAGTGCTTTCTTTTTTTTAAACACTTGGCTGTTCACAGAGCATTTCATCTACGTTAACTAAAAATATTTACGGATGCTTTAGATCTCATTACATTACACCACCTGCATTCCCGTGTTTAGAGCCATTTGGCTCCTTTTCGGTTTGCATGGATGGAGGTGAATTTTATTTTTTTTAGAAAGGACAAAAACAAGTAACAGGTACAAAAACATACAAAAATGAAAAAGAAACATACATTGGACAGAACAACGTAGAAAACAATACAAAATAGAAAAAATACGTAGAGGGGAAAAAATCATAAGTAGCCGGAAGTGTGTGTCAGTCTGGGTGGATGCGTGCTGAATGATTATCCTCTACAATGAGATTGTTCTCATCACATATGAAACGCATTAGGAGTCGAAGTCGGGTTCTTGATAAGTTGTTCGTGAGAATGTTTTTCAACCACTGTAATTTAAGTGACACTGTTGGAGTTTGGAAATGCCAGGAGAGGGTAAACCGACATTTTGTGGCATAGTGCATTGGGTCTCCTTTTTCTCCGCACGAGCAGTTGTCATGTGTTCGAAGATTGAAGCGATAAAGGTATGAAGGGAAGGGCCCGTGCCCTGTAACGAACATTATCTGTTCTCTATTCCATCCTACTGGCTTGTTTGAGACCCTAGGCACTATATCGTGTGTACTGCGGCCAGTTTCTCCGTTATCCCAGTTGTCTTGCCAGATGCTGGATGATTAATTTAATTAGACATTTTGTTAAGGTGAGAGGAAGAGAGAGGTTTAATTTTTCATGTTAAACAGGAAGGATATTTTTTAGATGATACAAATTGAATCAAGTGAGGATTTGAATATCAAATATTTACTCCACTTTTTATTTTCCTTAGTAGAACACATTTTTTTTCCAAAATATAACAATATTATAAACTAGATAATCACCCTTCATGGTATGACGGGTGCAAATTGACTTTTCATTCGAGTGATTTCGCATCAAATCTGAAGTGCTCAAATATATATATATGCGAGAGAAATGTTTAACATTGATGGAAAACAAATAAAATAAACATATGTATTATGATAGGAAATATTTTTTTATTTACATTTATTTAAATATTTCTTTATTCAAAAAACCACTTAGTAAAAAACATTCAGTGTGAAGTATTTTTCATTGTTTAACAATTTTCCTTGTACTTCAGATGTCTTTGTGCAAATTTTAGCGTTGCCAAAAAATATTATCAAATTATATCATCACGATTGCACTAAGTAATTAGATGCATCTTGGCTTCCAAACCATATCACGCGCATGATATACCACTGACTAAATATATCTTAATATCGAGAATTTTTGTGATTCCTTAAATTTATGGTTCGAACTGATAGACCTCATACATTTTACTTAAATAAATACTTGCTCATTTTTCAAAAACTTCTTTACATGCATCTAGTTATGCATCAAGTTAAGTATTAAAAATAATGAAGTTTCTTTTAAATTTAAACTTACCCATCTACATAAAGCAAGCTCAACAATGCAGAAACAAAAACTAGATTTCTAGCTAATTTATAGATCATGATAAAATCTCGTATACACAAGCTTTATAAATTGAATCACAAAAATGCAAAGAATGGAAAGAAATTTATCTTGAGATAGAGAATTTTTGTTATTCCTTAAATTGTGGTTCGAATTGATTATGAGATCTATAGTAAGGAACAATTTTTTACGAAATCAAAAACTGTTTCCTCAAAATTGAAGCTAAATTTCTTAGAAATAAAAAATGTTAAATACAGCATTGAAAGTTTATGTTATTTTTTTTTAAAAATTAGAGATGAAAATGTACACCTTGATATCAAACTAACATTTATAAAAAAACAATTTTCCCACCATATTTTACAGTGTTAGAAACTATCTTCAAACTTTCAAAAGACGGAGATTTTGAAAACATGTATATCCATTATCCATTTTGCAAGAATTAAATCTGAATACTTCAGAAGACGAAGTATACAATTTCATTTTAATAAAAACAGAATAAATATAATGTGCAAAATTGATTACTTTTAGAATTAAACCACTGCCCTTTGAAAGGACGGTTGCTTCACTTTGGAACTACATTTATGAGTTTTATTCGTATCCAGGTGGTAGTCTTTTGAGGATTTATTAGAAAGAGGGCTTGTTTAATATCTGATAAAGAAAATAGATAGACTAGTTCTATTTTTTACCTAATGCATTTTTACAGTCAATAAGAGTGTTATGACGGGAAAGAAATAAATTCCTTGTGCTCCTGAATGGGTTAATTTATTTTTTAAACTGTGTAAAAATAACCGGTAATTAAACGTATCAATTCCCGTTTCTGATTAACTACATGATATATTCTATTAATAAAGAATTATTAATTTCATTTCATTCTTTAAAGAATTTTAGATAACAGCACAACCGAAACAACTCAAATGTCACGAGTTAGTTTAGTGGGAGTGATTAAAGCGTTAATAATAGTTTTAAACTTGATTTTCGCCAATTAAATGCACGAGATTGAAATTCAGCTGTCCTTTGGCTGCTGCCAATTTACGTAATCGATCTCGACAAAATGGAATCGATATTCCATTCTAACCACAAAGAACTGATTAAAATCTAAATCCGTTAATCAACAATTAGCTGTAAACTGGGTTTCTGTGATAGTACGTGCACCGTTAGGATATAGCAGTGGACCACCTTCTGATGTAATTGTTTCAACGTGTAACTAGATGTAGATATCAAATGATTATTTGATATAGTGATCGTTTAATTACGTCCTAATTTTTTCTCTGTCAACTCCATGACATAAAAATTTTAAAAGAAATACGACGAAGTTACCCTTTAAGCCTGTTGGGTAAAAAGTAACTTCGTTCTTTTAAAATTTTGTGTTCATTTGTATTTCGGATGAAACGGCGTTTTGCGCACTCTGGATGCTATTGTTACAAACATGGAAAGTCGCTTCCCAGCAATGTGGGTCTTAAGGTTGGGAAGAGAGTTTTACAGTGGTAATTATGGGATGACCGGCAGCAGCCACCTCTGGAGCCCTGATCTTGGCGATAAATTTGGCGAGTTTGGCGACGAAATATGGGATCTCAAAGGTGCTGGAATCTTCTTGATATCTCTATTGGCAGAGGAGATACGCTTGAATGTATTAGATCATTCCCTGTGCCGTCACGGCCTGCCGCGGGAAACTATATAAGGAGAGCGCTTGGATGAAGGAGGCAATGTTGATCGACTGGGACCGCCTTGGAGCGCGAACGTCTTTGGAGTTCTATCCGCTGTGCGAGCTAGTAAGCTGTTAGATGCCGAGCGGTAGCAGGGTTGATCCACTGGAACTACTGGGATTGGTGTCAAACTTGGAGTTATCAAACTTGGTTGGCCCTGAGATTGGTGTCAAACTTGGAGACCATCTTGGTGACTTTGATAACGAAATATGGGATCTCAAAGGTGCTGGAATCTTCTCGATATCTCCATTAGCAGAGGAGATGCACTTGAATGTACTAGATGATTCCATATGACACCACGGCTTGCCGTGGGAGAGAGCTTGGATGACGGCGGCAATGCTGATTATATCGCCTTGGAGCGCGAACGTCTTTGGAGTTCTATCCGTTGTGCGAGCTAGTAAACTGTTAGACGCCGAGTGGTAGTAGCGTTTATCCATTGGGAGTGACTTTAGAGTTTCGTCTGCAGTGCGAGCTAGGAAGATGGTGAGCTGGGCGCTATTGAAAGTGCTGTTATTGTCGTTATTAGTTATTTGCTGACTGTTTGTGTAGCTAAATATCAAAGTGCTGAACTGTTATTACCTGTGAATTGTTATCTGTTCACGTTACTAATATGTGCAAGATCTATTATTTCCTGTTACCTGTGCTACGTGTTTTCCTGCATATTTGCTAATAAACCTTCATTCTCCATTATCCTGCCTGTTGGACATTTTACACCGCACACCCACGGAAAGACTTTTGTGACACTATGTTTTATTATAGCCTTTTGCTTTTTCAGTTGTATTCTCAATGATACCAATCATTTTTACGTGAAAATTGATTAACAAAAATTCCTTTGGTGTTTTCTACTTTGTTTCATTATCCTTCAGCTCACGCACCAATTTTTAGAACATTGTGAAACGCATGGGGTCATTTTGACCCCAAATTGTTAGACACTTACTCCTTATCTTATTGGCAATTTGAAAAATAATAAAATATGGTCAAAGTACAAGAACATATTTTCGTACAAATAACTTGTATTTAAGACACAAATGCGATTTTTAATACAGAAAAGGAAAGTTGAACTTATTTTTGTTCTTCCATACCATTTCTGTATTCTTTTCTTCTCTGCTGCGCACGTTTGTACGCAGTCGTAGCCATAACGTTAAATGAATCCGAAATGCTGGCACATACATGCACGGGTCGATTTGGGCCCCAGTAAAAAGGGAGAAACCCAATTTCACCGGTTTCAGCTACTCTTATCTTCTTCAAGCTCACCCAAAAAGGTACAGCAAGTAACAACGGCAAGTGTTTAGACATTTTAAGAATTTCTTAACAGAAGAGAAATGGTGGGGTCAAAAAGACCCCATGCGTGTGCTGATGGGTTAAAGACTATAAAGAGGAAAAGTATTTAAATCTTCCCAAAATACCATCTTGAGATTTGTCTGCATATATCATCGTTTCGAAACGTTAAGAGTAAAATGGATGAAATTTGGTTTGTGGTCTTCTCCCCATACAGGTCCAAATATAACTGATGGGTGCATGCAAGACTATTTTTCCATGAACATGTGAAAAATCAACTGAAAACCTTAAAGGGACATACCACTGTTAAACTTCGAAAATTTTCGATTTTATGAAAAAATATATATATCATTCCCCTGTCTTTTTCTAAACAATTTAAAACAACTCGCGTAATAAAATTCCAATAATTACGAAAGTTGGGAAGGAAAATGTATCAGTTATCCAACGTAAACATTGAATGCAGCCATATCTTTAAATCGCTATATCTCAAAATGTGTTTTTTTATATATTGCGCACACGATATCTCGAGAACTATTGAATATTTTTACATAAAATTTTTACCGAACATGTATTTTGTTATGTTCCACAAACTGAACCTTATTTTTGTACATATTTCTCCAAAGAAGCTTTTTTTGGGGGTTAGAAAAGTTGAAATTTTAACTATTTTTATTTTAAATTGATATATCAAATAAAAATTAAATTTAAAAAGAATTAAATTGAGGTTCAGTTTCTTCAACAGGCGGTTTGCATTGCTTAGATATCCAAAATATTGTGTTTAGACCAATATTTTCCGTAATCAGGCACGCATGGTGACTATCTCATATCTTCTCCAAAATTATACCCATATTTATTACTCTCTCAAAAAAAACATACCGATATATTTCCTATCAATATTAAGGTTTGAAAATGTGTGCACAATAACAGAAGAAAGAACAGATATTTCATGATTAATGGTGGAGACAGAGGGATGGAAATGATTGCAAAAATAGAAATTAAAATTCTGGGTTAATAAGCAAGAAACATGGAGGAGAATCATAAAAACTATACACAACCAAAAACGAAAGTAAAATTTGAAAAAAATGGGTATGAAATGTACAAGCACAGCAAAAAAGAGAGAAAAGGGAAAACTAATCAAATAAAGAAGTCCACAAATGTAGACTAATGTGCAAGTGTTAAAGTACTTGGATGTCTGTTCTGTTGATTGTTCCTTCCTCCAAAAAGTGAAGGATCTTCTCTGTGGAAGAGAAGACTGTGAGGAGGAGACTGTTTAGGAGCGCTCAATTCGACGAAGAGGGCGCAACAAATTCCGAATTGCAGATCATGGAATAGGCTTGGATTGGAAGTTAATCATAGATTAATTCCAAAAAGTAACCCTAGCACGGCGGTACCAAACCTTTTTATTTTCACGAACCCCTTAAATAACTTTTATTTTTATTTTTGAGTACCAACTATTATAAAATCCATCCACATGAAAACAGAATTGAAATAATTCTGTACTAACTTATGATGAAAGCGAAAAATTACTTATCCTCATGCCTAAAGCTGGGTATTCACGAGAAAGAAAGGCTAAGCCATTTGTCCCAATAACTGGTATGTATTCCACTAATTTTAGTCAAAAAAATTAGGCAAATCATTCGCGGATGTTCCGAAGTTTGTTTTGAGAGAAGGTTCAAAGTAGTAGAATGCGTCCCACACTTTTCATCTCCTCCCTTACACGGGAGATTTCGAGTTTCATTTCTATCCCCTACGCGAGGTCCCAATGTAGGCAGATCCTTTGTTTTAATGCTACCTTCACATCGAGGTCCCAAATTGGAATCGACGGATGGAGTTTTGGATTTTGAGTTCTTTGGAATTCCACCTCTTCCAATCCATTGCTCCAAATTTCATAGGTTTTCAATTGACAATATGTTAGTCCTTCCGTGTCCCAGAAATTCCAGATTGAAACAGTAGTGAATGCCCTGCTTTACTATGCAGATGGAAAACAATTTAGATACGATTCTTCAGTTGGTTTTATGGAGCTGAGTTTTATAAAATTAGATTCAAACGAAAAGAGATATTACTTAAATCTGGAGTTGCATCAAGCTTAATATGTTGTTTTCTCATAATATATGCAAAAGACAAGAATCTTCTTTCCAAAAGTTCTGTGCTCTTAAGATGTTTTAAATATTTTAATGCTTTAACACTGGGAACTTGAAGAAACAAAATTCTTTCTATTTTTTTTTTTATTTTAATCTCTTATATTTTTTGTTTCCCGCCATTACCAAAATTACCTTCGCTTACCCCCAACGTGTACCTCAAGTTGAGAACTTCTAACGTAGGGCATCAAATTTATATTTGTATGGGATTTCGAGCCAATTCCAGCATGAGTTTAAATACTGACGGTATGCCGTTTAGTGTTTATATCACGGCATTAATTCATAAACGTAACAGGATAAATGCAGGAATATCAGTTTGAGATTTGCACGAATTTCTAGATCAGTGTAAAGCTTTGGACCAAATTCTTTAAAGTGAAGCGGTACTGTGCCAAACTGCATAGCCATCTTTCATTAAGGGATGAAGTAAAATGCAAAACGCTACATATTGTGAAAGTATATAAAGAAACAGAGAGGTTTATATCACTCTCTTTATTATCCGAATTAATTATAAATCCATCTCATTAGGACTTCTGTTCAGAAATAAATTTTCACCTTTTTGCAATAAATACAGAAAATAAACAAAAAAATAGCGGACGTCAACAAATTTAATATCCACATTTATGGTGATAGAAGTAGTTCTAATTAGCACCTGATAATACAGTAGAGGTCTTAAAACACAACTGCAACTTCTTGTGCATAAAATTTATTGATAAAATTTGTGTCGGAAATATTATCAATAAATATTATGCACAAGAAGTTGAAGTTATTTGTATTAATATTTGGAATCAAAATGAGTCTCACAAAATTAGCAAACGAAAAATAAATCATTGCAATCAACCGTAAATTTGTATTTCATTTGACTTCCACCGCGTAGTTTGATTTTTAAACTTTTCAAAAAACCAGACTGATATCGATTACAACAACACACAATACCGGTGTAAACACAAAAATATATGAGATACAAAAGATTTGAAATAAAACTACTGCATTGATAACAATTAATGATTCACAATCTCCGCAAATTATCCTATCTTAAGTTAGAACATGCATTACTAGGAATGATTAGAAAAGGACATCAGTTGAGCGAAACACCGATTATATGGAGTGAGTAGCAACTAGGAATATTAATTCAAATTATACATTTTCTACAGATAAGTTTGATCTTCCGAATTAATTTCAGTTTGATGTTATTTGTAAAGGTGATCAGAGAATGAGTGACCTTATCAAGTGAATAAGTTTGACTAGATTATTCAGTCTAATGAAAGCAACCTTATCTGGCGATTATCTGTCATTGTTTTATAGAATATTAAATATGTCTGCATTAACCGTTGGAATTCTTATTAATCAGACAAATAAACATATTTCCATGAAATGTTTACATATTTTTTAAGATGCTGTGTAGTTTGTAAATGAGGGAAAATATATATCTCACAGAGTGATCCATATCATAGATATTCCACACATTAAATAATGCCGTGCAAAATATCTCCAAATGATTTTCTGAATGCCCATTTTTTAAAACCTATAAATAATTCCTTCAATAATTAATATCAATTTAGCTATCAGAAATATTTTTAGTGAAACAATATTAGTTCTAAAGAAACTTGGCAAATTATTGATACTTTGTTTCAACTGTATATATTTTCGAAAAAAATTTTTAAGGAAAAGTTCAAGTAATATTTAGAGTCCACATAATATTTACATTACGAAATCTTACATTGAAACTCTGTGTTGATTGTACTTTAAAAAAACAAGTATTTCTTCCAAATATGATTATTGGTAATACAATATATTGATATTATACAGTCGTCAACAAAAAAATGGGACACCTATTTAACTCTGGTATTTATTATCAGGTCTTCACAAAACTAGTCTTGATGTTAATGGCTCAAGGAGACTGGTTTATTCAGATAAAAAAACTGATTAGCCGTGTTAATTAACATAGATAATTAACTGCTATCTCGGAATTTTCCCATTGCATGTTTCATGAAGAGTAGACCGATAAAAGTAAATAAATATAATATACTGTCTCTCAAAAAGTGGGCGTTGTCTGTCAATAGTGCGAATTTTCAGTTTTTTCTATGTATTTCGGAAACTATTATAGATATGCACTTTATTTTTTTGGATACAGGCGTTATAACGTCTCAGCTTTGATCTCATGTTAAATTTTTTACCACGTTACAATTGTTTTCACACTCATGTTTTAAATTTTTTTAAATATTTTTTTATTTACCAATTAATTTCATGGCTATATGTAAAAAATAGTGTTCTTTTAGAGAGTGAAAGAAAGTTTGAACAATATCTAATACTTTTCGAGATATCGTCAGAAGCTCCTAAAATTTAGTTAACAAGGGAAACGCCAGTTTTTCCAAAATCCTATAACTCTAGAAATTTTAATCAAAACTCTATAAAAATTTTAGGGAGGCTAATTTCATGACGGGGAGTCTAATCAGCAAAAGTATTGCGTAATAGGAAAGTTCCGAGATAGCTGTTAATTAACTTGATTAATCTGTTTTTTTATCTGAATAAACCTGTCCTCTTGGGCCATTAACATCTACACTAGTTTTGTGAAGACCCTATAATAAATACCAGTTTTGCAGAGGTGTCCCATTTATTTTGTTGACGACTGCACAATCAATTGGCCACTTAATCATATTTCCCTTCACTTGTGTTTAAATTCATGATTATATCCGATTAGAAGGGAATGGTCGACTAAATTCCTTCTTTATTGAATTCTAAAACACTGTATAATAGCAACAAATCAAAATCCAATGGGCAAATGAGTAGGGACTGATTAAGATGCTAATTCTAGCTTCAAATTTCATTTTCGACAATCCAGTGCATGCAAGTGACACTCAGCTGTCCGTTGGTTGATGCCAAATTGCGTAATCGATCTCGCTAAAATGGAATCAATATTCCACACCAGCCCCAAAGCACTGATTAAAATCTCCATTAATTCAATAATTGGCTGCAAACTGAGTTTCTGTGATACAACGCGCACCGTTAGGATGTAGCAGTGGACCACGTCCTAGTGTAATTGTTTCATCGTGTCCCTCGATGTAGCTATTACGCGATTATTAGATGAATGGTTGTTTACTCGTCTTCAGCTTTTCACTATGAAGTCAATGAAACTGTTTAAATCTAGATGAGTACTGGTTCCAGAAAACACTGTATGTTTTTTCCTAATATTGCTCTTATATTCAATATTCAATTTCGTTCTCATATTAGGATAATAAGTCAATATGTCCATATCTATTACCCGATTTAATTGTCTCGAATTAATTTTCACTTCTGGTAATCTGTGATCGAAATATATATAAATAGTGAACCTGTAATGTCGCTTCCCTGCAGTATTAGTTCTATAGATGTAAAGAGACATTTACAGATATTTATTGGATGCCGGGGAGGAGGCCTAACCAATACCCCCTAACCTTGGCAAGAAATTTAGCGACCACTTTGGCGATAAATTTGGAGACTTTATCGACAAAATGAAGGTCCTCGAAAATATTAAAATTGTCATCCTGTCGCTATTAGGAACGGAAATATATAGAATATTCTCGATGATTCCATGTGGCATCCCTCCCCGTCGAAAAAGGGTATAAATACCCGGAGATGATGAAACGAAGGACGTGTTGAGATACTCTTTTCAGTCTTGTCCGAAGTGCGAGCTGATAATTTGATAGATGCTCAGTGCTATTGAAAGTGTTGTTCCTGCTGTTATTAGTGATTTATTGTCTGTTTGTGTAGCTAATTTGTGTAAGTGCTAATTTCCTTGTCACCTGTGCTTCGTGTTTTTCAGGAACATTTGTGATAAATCGTCATTTTCTATTATTCTCCATGTTGGACTGCTTTCACCGTACTTCTACTGTTGGTGTGGTGCGGCAGTTTGAAGAGAGGTGCCAGCTCAGGTGTCGCCCTCGTCATCTGACCGAGGTTCAAACTTACGAGGTCCGTCCCAAAATGGCCCTGGTGTTGCTTCAAAATGAGACGTTAATATAATTAAAACTAAATTCACCTTACACACACATGACGAGTTATCCAAAGTGAATAGTGTTTGGTATTGTACGTTGAAAGCGTTACGTTAACAGCGCAAACGCCAAGTAAATTAAATGCTTGAAATATTAAGAGACTGATATCTGTTGTTTAAATTTTCCATTACACTGGTTAATCCCGAAATTCATAGGGTTATATGAAGTTTGTTGTTATCCATAAGAAACCTCGATCTTACAAATTAGTTTCAATTTACTGCTATTAGAAAGGACAGTTTACTGATAAACTTACGGAATTTTCGAAATAGTGCAAATTATCCAATATTAACCTTTGAAATCTCGGTTATTCAGAATAATAAAAATAGTTTTTGCACATACGATGAGTTGGTTTTAAACGTTAAAAAATATCAGTGATACCTACAAATTGATTCATGTCATAGATAGTCCAGAAAGTAAATAATGCATAGAAAATTTCTGTAAATTTTTTTCAACGCCTCTATTCTGAATTAATCCGAATTATGGATAATTCGGATTAATTTAACCGCATTCCGAAATTAGTTTAGAGTTAAATTTGCATTGTATTTGTCAATAGCTTCAAATATTCAGACTAATAATTGTATTGTTTTCTTATATATTAGACTAATGTTACTTCACAATTTCATGAACATTTAATACATTTAGCTCCATAAAGAATCTCATTCATTTTTTAAGCA
>BGPR01004496.1:9159-34806 GCA_013235015.1 Araneus ventricosus | reverse complement strand
GCAAAGCTTTTAAGATCATGATTAGCAAATTGTACACAATAAATAATAAATTTTAATAAAATTCGTTGTAGCGTTATTTTATTGATGCTTCATGCCAAATTCATTAAACATATCTTAAAGCATGCATCAGCTTCTACAATTTATTTTAAAAATTAAGCCATATTTTTTCCTTCAGAAAGTCTAATAAATAGCTGAATGATATTTTAATATTGAAACTAGATATCTTCAAGCAAAAATGAAGAACCTTTGATGTTCATTATAAGTAATTTTCTTTGTGAATTACGGATAATTATCATTACATGTAACGGAAGAAATGGCTTTCTGGTGCAATAGTTTTTCACATTAATTCACGCATTATTACCTATAAAAACTAATAAAGTGGAAACTAAAATAAAATAAAAATTTCCACAGTAATGTTCATATCAGAATTAATAGATATTTACAAGAAAAAAATTAGCGTCTTTGCCTAGACTTTATGACTTTCACATCCAATATCGGCTGACACATTTTGTCAGTGTAATGATATGCAGCTTATTGAATGACTAGAAAACCGATACCGGTTTTTATCCACCTTTTTTATATCTTTATTTTTTCTTAATGCGTCAAGAAATGATGCCTTAATGATTTTCTGATTATTATTTTTCAAGCCAGTATTCACGTTCCTTTCAACGCTATCGAAAAAACCATAAAAATGAAATATGATGATCTGACTATGAGAATAAAGACATTAAATGGATAATCTGATGTATACTTAAAGAAAAAAAGAGCCGAAGTGGTTATTATAAAAAACAAATGTTCGAAAGTAATGCTCTGATGAGGTCATTTTAATTAATGATTTTTGCTTGTGTGTATTAAAAATTATCTTTTTCTACTTATTTGTAATTGCAACAAGAAGTTTGTAAAATATTTTATGGCATTTATTTTATTAAAACTTTGCAAATCTATTAATATATATATATATATATATATATTTCAATTTAATTAAAATAAAGCAAATCAGTAATCAAACCTGCAAAAAACTAAAGACCTTTTAATTGGAAAATGTATTTACGCATATACTACACTTAAAAGCAAATATGATGACCTGCCTATGAAAGTAATGATATTAAATACATTTTCTGATTTATAATTAATATAGTAAAGGTTAAAAGCGGATATTAGAAAAAAATGCTCAAAAAAAATTTGCTGATGAGGTCATTTCAATTAATAAATGCTGCTGTGTGGATCAGGCATTCTTTTTTTACCTGTTTGAGATGGTAACCAACAAGTTTGGAAAAAATTTTATGGCAATGATTTTATAAAATTTCAATACCAGATGTCGCCTATCGTATGAAATCAAAATTAATTAATTAATTACCAGGTGATTAAGATCTGAAAATATTAAAATGGCATGTTGTCATCGTGCCACGCACATACAAAATACGGAAACTCTAGTACATCAAACACTGTATGAAAAATCGATTGCAATGTTCCATCTTTAGAACATGAAACGAGTCAAGTTAAATAAATGTAAGCAAAAATGGAATTCGGCTATTAATTTTTTCTAACTTCAAATATTTGTTTTAATATTTTAATACTTCGATTTTCATATTATATTTTTAATATCTACATTTTCCACTATTGTCTGAATGTTTTTGTTAAGAAATTATTCTCTTCTATCTTGTCGTATTTACATAGATTTATTAATTAATTGTAGAATATTTTAATTGGCATGGAACCTTTGTGATCGAGGCCATTATTAGCAGAACTCTAATTAACAGAACTTAACTTGATCTTTACTAATTACTGCTATCTGAAATGTAAATATAACGCAAAGTTACTGAATAAGAGATTCAATCAATTAAGAAAGTTATATTAAAAACTTTTGAATGAAAAATCATTATTTTAATCACTTAAAGCTGAAGAAATAAAATAGTATCATCAAGCATTGTTAACTTAATTAGTTTCTGTAGCAACCATTAAATAAACTTTTAACGACCATATAATGTATAACGAATTTGGCTCCAAATGACAGAATCATAACTTTTAACTATTAATTAGTTTAAACGTTACTTAACTTTACTTAAACTTCGCGTTTACTTAAATTATTAAACGGTGTAACGAAAATGTTTTCATTCTTCAGGCTTATATTCAAATACTGAGCTGATTACGGCTTTAGAACTATTTTCGATGTTTTGATTTTCACAGATTGCGCGTGTATTGTGAATGATTGTAATTGATATTTCCAGCTCGAAAACGCAGTTCTCCAAATTTTTTTGTACCACGAAACAACTTTCTTTTGTATAAAGCCATATAAATTATTTTTGATATGAGAATGATTGTTTATTTTGTCTGACGCTATAATGGTTACACAGTTTCTGTTATTTTGACGTAGACTTATGTCTCTTCATAGTGGTCTAATAGTATGTCGGCAAAGGAAAAAATTATGACTCTTTTAGCTCTAAAGTTAAATGTTTATATCTCCGCAAACAAATAACATAGGGAGTTGGTTTTACGTTCATTTAATTAAGAAAGGTAGATACTGAAGATTGCAAAAATAATTTTAGAATTTGAAATCACGGTTAGTCACAATCCAGCTTCAAATTTGGTGAAAATCACGAAAAATGCTGATGACGTCAAAGCGACTGATGTGTTCGCACGCAAACTAAGGCAATTCATTCATCGATCGCGCGAAATATTACTCAAAAATTGTTGAATTACGTCGAATTTCTTGCTAAAGTTAAACGCTTATATCTCAGCAACCAAATAACATAGAGAATTGGTTTTAGTTTCACTTAACAGAGAAAGGTTGACCTTGAAGATTGCACAAAGAATTTTAGAACTTTTAATAAAGGTTTAGTCACATTCCAGTTGCAAGGTTGGTGAAAATCACTAAGAATTTTACATAGACAGCGTCACATTAGACTAATAGTCACTTTAGACTATAGAGGTAATAGTCACATACAGCTACTTCAGCCACAGAAAGCCACAGTTGAGTAAGATAAGTAAGTCTACGTCCCTCAATCCCAGCGTCCCTCAGTTTCACAGAGATAGCCTCCCGTCGATATTTTTTATTCTCATTTATGATATGAATAAATTAAGTTAAATTTATGAAATAAATTTCAGATATTTAACATTTAATAACTGAAACTTATGATTGAGTTTCCAGTTCTACAAATTAAAAATGAACTTCGTGTTGCTTAGTTACATTCATGTAACTTTTGAATAAAAATATTACTGGTATTTTTTTCAATTCTGTTTTATTTGTTCAATTTATATCTCCTCTCTATAATTTTAATAAAAATATTTGCAACAAATATCGAAATGTAATCTTCAGTTAAGTAACGGTAAGCACTAGCGAAAATAATTTTTTATGGAAATATTGATCCCTAAGTTGTTGGGAAATATCCTTCAATATACAGAATGAGTTTTCTAATCGTGGCCCAATAGCTAGTTTTTAAATAATTAAAGATAGTTATATACTTGCAGTTGGAAAAATGATCGATGTGACGTAAAGAATTATATGATATTTGGGTTAATAAATCTAATTTTGAAAAAAAATCTTAATTCTATATTCTTAACCATTCTGGCCTTTTAGTTAAATTTAGTAAAATATTTTTGACATACTATTGTTTTAAAAAAAACTTTCCGCTCTTCTGCTAACAAAACTTATCGGGTTCGAAACTTCAAATTTTATTAGTTTGAGCCAATCAAGGGCCACATCGAGCAACGACGCGCGCTGATTTGTGGATCTTCCTCCAGGCGGCCAATGAAATCGTCTGAACTGGTAATATTCAAAGCATAGCTGGGTCAATTTTAACCGCAGAAGAGTGGCATTTTTAATGTGAATGCGTCAAAAATGTTTTACTAAATATGATCAATTGGACAGGGGGAATGTTAAGAATTTCGTGATTTTTTTCAGAAGTGCCTTTATTTATTGACTCAAACAACATAAATTATACTCTTCGACGTCAATTAAAGCAATTTCCAATTAGAAATAAATGTATATTTCTGACAGTTTAGAAATTAGATATTGGAGCACGATAAGAGTATACGACCTATATAATTCATTTGATTCACTGAAATGCAGCCGTATTTATTTCCATAACAGGAATATATGCCCTTAAAACGTTTTAGTGTTGAATTCCTTTATGTTTAGAGAATCGTTTGAAGTTCTGCGAAAATACACAGTCCTGTCACATTAATCTGACCACCACCTACTTTCGACGTCAACGTGAAATAACCAATCACAGAAGGCAGGTGGCAGCACAGTGCAGTGGAGTGTATATAAAGGATGTCCTAGGGCATCGGAAAGCATTTCAATCGTTGGCGTGATGCAGAAACGTAGCGATTTATCCGACGTCCAAAAGGGCATGATTATTGGCTTTCGGGCCAAGGGTGGAAGCATTTCGGAAACGGCTAATTTTGTGAACTGTTCGTGTGCCGCCATGGTAAAAGTATACCGTGCATGGCAATATGACACTATCAAAAATCAGCGGCGTGGCACATGTGGTGCACCACGAGCTACAGATGGCAGAGGCGAACGAAGGCTACGGAGATGCGTTCGGGCGAATAGACGCGCAACTGTTGAGCAACTGACCGCCCATATGAACCAAGGAGCTACCAAGAGTGTATCCTCAACAACAAGTACGCATCTGTCCTTGCGGACCATTTCCACCCCTACATGCGAATTATTTTTCCTCAGAATGATTGCATCTACCAGCAGGACAATGCCAGGTGTCATACAGCTCGCAGTGAATGTGCATGGTTCGAAGAGCACCAGGGTGAGTTTACCGCACTCCCTTGGCCAGCAAACTCACCGGATTTAAACCCAATCGAGAATCTGTGGGACCACTTCGATCGGGTTGTTCGCGCCATGGATCCTCAACCGCGTAATCTAGCGCAGCTGTCCACGGCACTGGAGTCGGCATGGCTCAACATCCCAGTGAACACCTTTAGAAACTTAATTGACTCTCTTCCTGCACATCTCGCAGCGGTCCGCTCTGCCAAAGGTGGTTATTCTGGCTTTTGACAGGTGGTCACATTAATGTGACTGGACTGTGTATAATGCTGGATACATTTATTAGTCGATCACAGAAGCATCTAATTATTTCAGGGATAGATAATATATGATGATATAAATTTCTTCAAATTTGTGTATTTTGCGGACGTTTACGTATTTGTGTAAAGACAAAAGCAAAAAGCAGTCATGGTCTTGCGAATTGATTTCTTTCAATGATGGCGAATTTGATCTTAGTTTAACCACTAGCTGAGCTAAATATCTGAAAATCACGCAATTCAAACGTAATTCAACTAAAACGACCAAAATAACCATTATTGGAATACATTTAAGGCCAAAGACATTATTTTCCATTTTATCGAGCAGGACATTTTCAGAAGAAATTGAGAATCAGGAAAGGATAGAAAAGGCTACTTAAACCATAAATGTAATGCAATTGCTCCACAGAGTACAACAGCAAATGAGATCATTTGTTCTCGCTTCAAGCGCATCAGATAATGGAAAATATCTCTTTCGATTACGATTCCAGGAAAAGAATATCGCGATAGAGCCACGACCAATTAAAAAGTTTCGGAAATCGATATATCGGAAAGGTTGAAGACTTAAGTTTAATATTTGGTTGGAATAGCAAATAATTCGTTTATGTCCACTGTGATTGTAATTCGATGAATTTTGTGAGTGACATAATGGGTATTAAAAGGTACATTATAGATTTTTCTTAATCTCTTTTATCGAAAACTTTCTTTCATCGGAAGGCTGGAAGAGAAAAAATGGTAATTGCTTTCACATTTTGCATTCTGAGTATGCTCTGTTGAATGCTATTAGCTCCTGAAAGCGATTCGTGTTCACAATGCCGCTGTGCGAAATTACAGTATATTATAAATGATAGTATTGACATGTTTTATATCAAGATTAAGTGAAGATAATTTAAAGATCATCCCAATATATTTTGAGAAACAACACTGCATCTATTATATTTAACATCTTAATTGAGGATTGGTTGGTTGGTTGGTTTGGGATTTATTGGCGCAAGAGCCAAATTTGGCCATGCTGCGCCAAA
This sequence comes from Araneus ventricosus, assembly GCA_013235015.1. NCBI lineage: Eukaryota > Metazoa > Arthropoda > Arachnida > Araneae > Araneidae > Araneus > Araneus ventricosus. Next base: position 28,747 of record BGPR01004496.1, on the reverse strand, counting down.
CGTACGGTGAAAGTACAGCATATGGTGGGATATAAAATCATGATTATGGTGCTAAAATATTCGTTTCAAATGAAAAAGGGTTAAAAGGAAAGAATGATAACACGGAAGTACAAAGCAATCAAATATGATTTAAAAACCAATTGATTGTAGGAAAGAAAAGACCCCAGGATGAGGATTCTCTCCTACTACGTCTTTAAGTGATAAAAATGTTGCATTAAAAAATGACTGACGCTGAAAGGTGAAAACTGGACATTCAATTAAAATATGAAGAACTGAATAAGGTGCTTGGCATGAAGTGCATATAGGTGAGGGCTCAGCAAAAAGCAAGTGCTTATGAGTAAACCGCGTGTGTCCAATACGGAGACGAGTCAATATGACACTGGAACACCAGGCCACCTACCAAGAAAGGGTTTTAAGGAGTGTAGTTTGTTTTGTTCTTGCAAATCCCACAGTTGTTGCCACATCTTATTGATATGCTTTCTGATGAAGCATGAAACATCAGAAAAAGGAACCGCACTATTGAGGGGGACAAGTGCAGATTTAGCAGCAGAGTCTGCCAACTCATTGCCCTTAATACCCGTGTGGCTGGGAACCCAGCAAAACAGTATGTCAAAACCTTTGTTTCTTAAATCTTCCATCTGAATTAAAATATCACAAATGACAGGATTATTAGAAGATTCAGTCTGCTGTAAACTTTGCAAGACACTCATACTATCAGTGTATATACAGAATTGCCTTGTATTCCTTAATTGAGGAAGCAATTAACTACTTATGGTACTAAAGAAAGATGGATAATATCTCAACAAATCGTTTTATTCCTGGTGATGAGTAGAAGGAAAGTCATCAGTATTTCAAACTCATGATAATTATTAATCACCAAACGGTATAATATTATTCTAAGTAATCGAAATTACGTTTCTCAACTCAGATTTCTCACTAGGGCTTAGTATAGGACATAATGAATTAAAATTTGGACAACAGACGATTCTGAGTCCGAGAATAATATAAATATCTTACTAATTTGCTGATAGGTGGCGATGTTATTATATAAGCAGAAATGTACAATTCTACAATGGAGATATATACCCACCATGATTTTTCTCAACCCTTTCCAATCCGGCAACAGTTTGTTTTTATAGCTAAACGTAATAAATGTTTATTAATTTTATGAATATGACGAATAATGCTGTCTTGTAAATATGCAGTGTGTGTGGGTTGTCCGGATTAATATGAGCACTAAATTTAAAGTAGTTTTGGAAAAGAATGGAATTACTTGCGCGAGGAGAATAAAAGTGTTTAAAGGGAGTTCAGAGATTCCATGGTGTAAATACTTTGGACAAATTTCAATTTGAAAATCAACAATTCAAATTGATGCTCCATATAATTTCTACATCTAGTTTCAGACTATATATATATATATATATATATATATATATATATAGTTAATTAGAATTGATTAATTTGAAATAATCATATCCTTTGATTTCAGTGAGATTTTAGTACATCTTAACATTAGTAGATGGCGCCACTATTATTAGAAATAGTTTGCAAATGCTAATATGAAGAATTACGTCATTATTTAAATGTTGATATCAAATTAAAATAGGTTAATATACGTTCTTAAAAAATATAAATCTGTAGTTTAATTATTAATGATGGTTTAATATAGTATATATAACATATTTTAGTTAAAATATTTTCACAATAAATGCGGACCTGTAATTCGTATTTAGCTTTTGGCATTTTTTGCTATGACTTTGAAGCAGTAAGCATTTAGTTAATTTTCTCGTTCTTTTCTTAATATATTTTGGAGATTTACTCCTATATTTGTTGTCTTTTTCCAACAATTGGCCCTCACAGAAGGTTGATGCCTATAAATTTCGAAATAATGTGACATAATCGATTCCTCAGGTCGACTGGCATTTGATTGTTGGAATTCCATATCTGGATTAGCTTTTTCATAGTATTAGTTTTTAATCTTATTAGCTTTCTATATTTCATTGTGTGAATAATATTAGGTTATATTGTTAATTATGTTTAATTTTAAATGAGGGTTTAATAGGTGTATATGATGAAAATGCTATTTGAGTTTTAATGGTTTAAATATATATATGAGTGTGAGTTTGTGTATAGTATTTTCCCAGTCTAACTCAAAAGCGTAAATTTTATTCCTTCCTAATAATAATTTCTCACTTTCCGAACAAGATCATTTGAATATTGTTGTGTCAGCGGAAAGTTATCGGAAGATAACGATTACGAGCTTTCTCACGGCGGTAATCACGTGATGAATAGGTGTAAACTCTCCATTAAAAACCCAATGTAATGTTTTAATCGGGGGAGACGACTTTTTGAAATCCAACGAACCAGTCATACGGTAGGATTGGTGAGCATTAGGCAGCTACGGGGATTTTTCCCTGTCAACACGGCGGCGATGGGCGATGGCTGCTAACTGTTAAATAATGTTTAAACCAGGTGCAAGTTAGTTTATTTTACTTAGTTAACTAAGAAGCCCTGAGTCTTTCTTGTCTAAAGTGTAAATAGTTACCTATGTAAATACTTTTCATATTATGCTGTTTTATTAATAAATAATTTAGTTCTTAACTACTCTTTCTCATCCTTTATCTTTGGTGCATTTACCTCTAGAGTGTTCCGTAGGTGAAGCCTTTTTATCTGTAGGCGGGGTTTGGGATTTATCCCCCACCCTTTTTTCCACAGAATTGGGGGCTCAGGCCCTGATGCGAAATTCTTCACGGGCCACCTTGCCACTTTTTTGTTAAATTTAAAATTCGAATTGTTCTCAGCCTGATCTGAAATTTTTACATCACTCTTGCATTGTTTTGCATTTTAGTGAGTTGCGTTTTTAATTGAATTAAATTAAATTAAACGCCAGCCATCAATCGCAATGTCACTCAATTTGCTCGCCCAGGTCGAAAATACTTTGCCATCGCCGCACACAAGTTACAAATAAATCACTGCCCGCAACAGACAATATCAGCAAGGCCAGAAAAGAATGAATCATCTGGTAGTCGCCGCAAAAGTCAGTCCTTCGAAGCATTGAATCCAGTCACCGAACGCAACCAATCAGCCAAACAGTTCCTACCTGAGTCTTACAACTTAATATCAGTTTCGATTTATTTTTATGGCCCTCAAAACAACCTTTCCACTACAGAAAAAATGCAATACACCAAAATTATATACAAGGTGCGTTCGAAAAGTTCGGTGAATGGTCCCATAGTAGAATAACCGCAATGGTTCGGATGCTGCCCTCACGCAGATGCATTCAGAGAGATGGCAACTAGTGCCCACTAGCGTCCAAATCACGATAGTTAAGCGGAAATGCGCGCTACGACCAATTTAACGAGTCAGTGTGAGAAGGCGCGTCACTGCGAAATGGAGCAACGCGTGAACATCAAGTTTTGCTTCAAATTAGGCAGAACGGCGACGGAGACACACGAAATGTTAGTGAAAGTGGACGCAGTGAGTAACAAGTGTGTTTTTGTGTGGTTTAAACGCTTTAGAGACGGAAAGGAAGATGTCAAAGATGAGCCGCGTTCCGGTCGACCACCAACAAGCACAACTCCAGACAACATCAAACGAGTGCGACGGATGCTTGCGGATGATCGGCGGCTGTCTTTGAGAATGGTAGAAGAAGAATTGAAGATAAGCCTAGACAGTGTAAGCAACATTATTCACGAACATTTGCAAAAGCGTAAGAAAAAGGTCTACGCTTTTCCGACATTACTCAGATCCAGAAACGTGTGACAACGGTGCTTCGAGCGATACCGAAAGAAGAGTTTGCTGACGGTTTCCAGCAGCTGTACAACCGATGTCAAAAGTGTATTGTAACTAATGGTGATTAGTTTGAATGATAGTAAAGGTATTTTGTTTGTATACATTGTTTCCTTTATGTTATGAGACCATTCACCGAAATTTTCGAACGCACCTTGTATTAAAGTTATTAACTAATGAAGATTCATTCTTCTATACAGCATAATTACATAGTATATTATAATCCATAAATATGTTTTCCATTTTAGATAAGGGATCTGATAATATTGCATGTATCGTTGTTTGGAAGATAAATAGACTAATTCATAAATTTTTTTCCAAATACCACCAATTCACTTCTCGGAATGCTCTGTTTATCAAAACAACAAGTATCAATAATGCGAAGGATAATCTCAAGAGAGGGATGGAAAATATTAAAAAAAATTGGAAAAACTTTTAGTACCCATCAAGAAGTTCCGTCCGATTTTTAGAATTCTTCTGGCAATTTCTAAAAATAAGTCTTTGTATCATAAGATTTCTTTACACTGGCTAAACAAAATAATGACATTCAATAAAATGCGTTTTAAAAAATCCTTCAAATACCAAAATAAATGTATTTTTTACGCATTCTTCCACTTCCTAGAGCCTAAAATCAAATATCAGCTAACTGAAAAACATAAGATCAAATTTATTTGCATTTATATAATAAAAATAAGATACAAATAAAGAAAAAAAATGAAAAAAAACCATTTTGATAAAAAGAATGGAATTTGATGGAAAAAGTATCCGCATATTTCCAGAAATAAATCAATTTTTATTCAACGTAAACAATCGAAGAACGTTGAAACTGTAATGAGAGATTCAATCTTGAGTCAAACATATACGAGTTTTTTCCTCGAAAAGAGATTCCTAAATACAAAATCCGTTAAGTCTGGTTTTCAGATCAGATTTGAATTAGTTTTTGAATGTATTTCGTGCTGAATGTCAGAAAACATTGATATTTTAAACAATGTATTTATTTGTATTCGTTTGCAGTAAAATTGTTGTTCTTTATTACTTTTAACTTTCTCGTATACGAAGTGTACAAAGAGAAGGTATTGTAATCGTAAAAAAATTCGAGCTCGAGATTTTGACGAATCTCCACGTTTCAGACCTCCCTGAGTCCGAAAAACACAATTTTTGGAATTTTGTCTGTCTGTGTGTCTGTGAACGCGATAACTCAAAAACTATTAAAGCTACAGGGATGAAATTTGGTATGTGGTCTTTACAAACAATTTGTAGGTTTCTATCAAATTTTGGACAAAGTCCGTCATAGGGAAGTCAGTCTGTCTGTATGTCCTTGTTAATGTGAACGCGAAAACTCGCAAACTTAAATATCCAAGTGGATAAAATTGGGTACACATTTATATCATCAGGAATGTACGCTTTTATCAAATTTTAGAACAAATGCGTCAAAGGGTTGACTGTCTGTCTATGTAATCGCATAATTTTGAACGCAATAACTTCTTTACAAAATTACTTTGATAAATTAAATTTGGTATGTTGCCTTCTTACCTTAATGGTAGATTTGCGTCCAATTTTTGTGTCAGTTGGTTAAAAAAAAGGCGTCCAAATTGGAAATTCGGTTTTCTTACACCCAGCCCTGTAGGTAATTACGCCGGCTTCTAATTCCAATTCCGCGTTGGACGACCTTCGAAAATCCTGGTATGAGGTTTCACTTATTTTTTTGCCCAACTGCGTTTTGGGTTCTTGTTCGTTTTACTGCCTTTTAGCTTATTTTTTCTCTACATGTGTTAGGAGTATACCAGAAAGTGTAGAGGAGACCACTCCCGCTGGTTATTATTAAAACAATCGCCCTCTAAATTTTAATTTATCTCTACGTTTCAGTTGTCTCTGAGTCTAAAAGTATCATTTTTTAATCATGTACCTAAGTATGACGGTCTGTCTGTCTGTGAAAACAATTCAGAAACAGAGCAAACTAGATTGATAAGATTTCGAATGTCTGATATTTGGTCTTAAGGGGACATACAACTATTAAACCTCGAAAATTTTCGATATCTTGATATATATACAAACAAAACAAAACCAGAATGTTCGGTGTTGTTTCTAATGGACTTGGGATTAATTATATATTTATTTTTTTCTCATTTGGATTTGGGCTTTTTGCTTTGTTTCAAACTTTGGTTTTTGTTTCGGTGTTTCGGGGAAACAAACTCTTTTTGGCTTTATTGCTAGAGTTTTGTGTTCAGAAAACACCGAATTTTATGCTTGCGCCCGTTCGGGATTTCCCTTGCTGATTACGCGTCCCGGACGTTGGCGTTTTTGTTCCTTTTTATTATTATTTTGGTTCTTCTTTTACAACGTGTTTTGAATGTTTTCTTTCTATGTTTTCTTTTATTAATATATATATATATATATATTATACACCAGTTATTTCTGAACAATTTAAATCAATCCTCGATAAACTTTTCAATACTTATGAAAGTTATGAAGGAAAATGTATCGCTGTTCAACGTAAACATTGAAAAGTGTCATATCTGTATAGCGCTGTATCTCAAAATGCTTTTTTTAATATATTGCGCGCACAACATCTCAAGAACTATTGAATATTTTTACATAAAAGTTTTACTGAGTATGTATTACGTAATGTGCTACAAACTGAAAAAATAGTTTAGTATATTTTCTCTACAAAGACGTTTTTCGGAGGAGATAGAAACGTTGAAAATTTAACTGTTTGGTAAATAAAATAGAAATTAAATTTGTATGTAAATAAATTGTGGTCCAATTTCTAAAATAGACTGTTTGGATAAAGATCCAGACTTTGACAATGAAAACAATGCACATGAGAATGTTTTAGCAGATATTTTTTTCAGATCATGAAAGTTTCTGCGAACATGAAACGGAATTGGAAAAGGACGAAGATTCTAGAAATGAAGATGTGAAAAACATGGAATTGATTTCTTCAAAAGAGGGCAATGAGTGGAGAGAAACAAAATTTATTATTTTGTTCATTCCTTTCCTATCAGTAGCTGAGTTAATCACACCCCTCTGCCTTTTCTGAGTATTTAGAAAGTATTTCCGGAATTTTTCGTCCCCTAATACACTTTTGGTCAGTTACTGGTGTTATTGAATGAACCCGCGCGTCTTTCCGTTTGTTCCACAGACCAGTTATTTTACGTAGCTGATACTGTCAGCTCGTTGTTTTCCTTGCCGAATTGAAGTATTTACTTATTTCTCATAATGCCGACATCATACGAAAATGAAATGGAGCATTTACTTAAACTTCTTGCTGAAATTGAAACTGATGAAGATCCAGACGTTGGCAATGAAGACAATGGACCTGATGATGCTTTAGAAGAGAATTTTTCATATCAGGACATTTTCAGAGAACATGATACGGAATCGAAAAAGGACGGAGATTCAGGAAATGAAGAAGAACACGGAGTGGTTTACATCAAACGATGGCGTATAGTGGAGGAAAAGAAAATTTAGACAGAATATTCGTACTCGTTGTCATAATATTGTGGAACAAAACAACCAGCGAAAAATGTGACAAGCCCTGTGAAGAGTTGGGAGTTATTCATTAACGATAACATGATACATTTAATTGTAGAGTGAGCAAATATATTTATCGAGAAATGCGCACCACACTTTCACGCGAAAGACATGTCCTACAAATGAACCTCTAGAATTCCGAGCTTTATTTGTGAGTAATAATGGAGTAGATTTGATTTGTGTTAAGCACTGTATTCTTTATGTCCAAAAGTCAAAAGCGTCATTTTTCCAACTAAAAATATTATGATTTTAACAGCGCAGGGTCTAATTTCAGTTTGGGGTCATTCTATGACCACCGCGCGTTCTCTCGGGTTAACAACAGTGCAGAATGCCGTTTTGCATAATTTAAAAGTGAATTTAATGTGGTATTAATTCTATTATTCTTGGTTTAAATAATGGAAAAAGAAAATATAAGTTACAAAAATAGGATTTCTTGAAAATCGTGTTTATTAATTAATTTTCTGACAAACTGAAGATAAATTAAGGGTTTCTTTTTAATGAGTTTAAAATCTAATGTACGATGGAACCAGGATTTATTTACGTTTAAGAGTTTTAAGTATAACATATGAACCAAAACATACCAGAAGTTTACGATGTTTTAAAAAATTCGATATCTTTAATTAAAAAAACCCTCCATATTTCTTTCAAGATAATTTATTTTATTTCTGATGCTCAAATTGTGTAATAAGCAAGCAGTCTTAAAAATATCGATTTAATTCACTTTCCAATGATTAAATAAATGATAGAACACTGATGAATATTGGTATCTAATTATAATTACGAAATCTCATTCTCCATAGAACACCTGCGTCCAAATGTAATTAAAAGCAATTAACAGGATATGAAATTTTATTGAATAAAACCATTAAAGTTTCCTCCAGTAGATGATTGATTATGAATTTTTAATCAATTACCTTCTGAATGTTGGAACACACTCTATGTAACTCTCAACAAACAGACTAGAAGTATAAAGCAGCCTTTTTGTATTTTATTTATGGTCACGCGCTATCCTGTCTCCGACACAAAGTTTTATTGTTGGTCGCATTGAACTTTTATAATGATTATCATCAGTTACGACTACGAAGGAATTCATCAATGAGACGGGGGGAAAGGGGGGTAAAAGCTGGTACCTAAAACTTGAGGGCCTGTTCCCAGATAGCGCATAAGTTTGCAGCAAGTTTGATTTTGACTTGATATTAGCTTGTCATAGCAAATTTGACGCGTCAAATTTGAAGCGAACTTGTAGCAAATTCGCCGTGACAACGAGCGCCACCTTCCTTGCATTGCAAGTCTGCTGCAAGTTCACAATGACAAATAGCGTCACCTCCTTTGCAATGCAAATTTGCAAAACAAACTTGATGCAAAGATAGCACAAAGAGATAATTATTTTTGTCTTTGTTTTAAAAAAAACATCCGATTTAATAGCATCTCCTAGACCGTCCTTCTTTTTATTAATTCAATAAATCCATGATAATTTGTAAAAAAACTAACTTTTTTTATAAAAAAAAATTTGAAACATTTTCCATCTTTTTACTAAAAGTTTTTACTTTAAAGAAAAGTATATCGCCTTTTTCTTAATGTTGAAATTTTAACATTTATAAACAAAATTAAACCGAAAAAACAGTCAATATTTGTTGAAAAATAATAACTTATACATTTTGTCCCATTTTAAAGTAATTACTTTTGAACTCTAATTTCATAATTTATTCTACTTGCAAAACGTAGTTGTTAGCGAAATTCGCTCTCTCTTTGACTTCAAATCATATTCTCAATTCAAAAAATTATTGAAATCAAGAAAATAGTTCAAAATAAATAGTATACGAATCGAATCGAAAGATGTATTAGCGAAATCTATCTTCTCTCGTAGTCGAGCTGGCGGAGTGGTATCGACGTCTGGCTACTAAGCGGTAGGTCGCGAGTTCTATCCCGGGTTGTGTTCGTACGCTGTTTTTGCTATAATTTGCAATGAGTTTGCACGGCAAGCTTGCTGCAAGTTGGTTCCATGGTGACATCGAAGCTTTCGTTAACTTGCTGCAAGCTTGCACTCTTGTCATGACAAATTTGTGGCAAGCTTGCTGCGAACTGAAATTGCTATCTGGGTTGGAGCTAAACTATTCCACATAAAGCTTTTTTCAAACGGTTTCTCTACAGAAAATTATCCCAAATCTAAACTTTTAGAATCGCAGTGGGGAGTGACCTTTGAGAATGCTCTCGAACGGATTCTCTTTCTTTTCATTATTTGTTCTTTTCGTATCCATTACCGTTTTTTGTCCTATGATAGGATTTTTATTGTGTTAGTTATTTTCGTATTATTGTCGCTACATTCCGGAAAGCTGCTGCGTTTGCGCGTACCCACATGAAGGTTATTGTGTTTATTTTATGTTTTTTGTTATTCTTGTTCTTTTAGGTTTAGCTATTTTTTCCGATTCAAGTATATATATTATAATCTTAACACATACTTTTGTGCGAAAAGACCCGTCCCAGAGTAAATTTATCCCTGGAAATGTGACTATATTTAAACGTGAATGGACTTCATTCAATAGAATTCTACCATAATAGAGAAGCAACCACAAAACTAACTGCGATTGTTAATGGTTTTTGAGATACGCTGTCTTTCTTTTTCTTCTCGTGTAAAAACAAGTAAAATAAATGATGAATATATTTTGAAAAAGCTACTTATAAAATTTTATGACCTATATGGTAGGCATAAGTTTCATATTAACATAAGATAGTCTACGATATCCGTATGGTATTCTTAATGCTGCAAGATATCGTGTGAATATTATAGGGAAACTTGTGCCAATAGGACTCAATTGCAGAGATTCTGCCGATCACTCACAACTATTCTACGGCGCGCAAATGGCGGGAGGATCTCCACTCCATTCCATTTTTTAACCCATTCTTAATCAGTTCATTCATGACCTCTCTACACCGCGCAAATCTATCCACTACCAGTCTAATTCCCTCGGTGAACCACGCAACCCAACTCCCTCCATGCATGTATCTACTGTGGGGCACGAGCCGCAGCCGAGTACCTGTAGATGGCTCTGCCATCGTCAGTGACGTCAGAGGATCAAGCTGCCGAGAACAGTGGAAGACGACGAGGCGGTATGAACGGCGTTGGTTTGGTTTCTCAAGACCAAAACACGAGATGAAACGAAGCTAATGAGTACCATCCTTATCATATGACGAACTATAACTGTTTCAATTGTACATAATTGTAAATAATGCTTCTTCAAAACGTAAACTTAATTCTGCATAATATAATAGTTAGTTCAAGTTACTGTGTATTCATTTATGGAACACAACACTAAGCCTACCTGATGGCGGCCTACACTACTTCTGGCTCATTTATGGCCTGGCAGACTAATTGGGGCAGGTTGGATATCCAACCGTTCTCTCCTAACCGTGCCAATTCTTACTGATTTTTCACATGGGCAATATGTTTCGGCGTGGAACGTTGAATTTGCTGGATATGAAGTGGTCTTGAATGAGCAGCTTTAGAAACATTATGCCTAAACTCAATTTCAAAATCGGTACCCTTACCTCGAAAATCAACAGAAGAATTAGCCAGGCAGGCTACTCATGGCAGTGCTCTCAACATCAAGATAGATCTTCCTCAATCGTGTCCTTAAAAATATTCAAAAAGTGAAGTGCTTTGAAATCTGGCAGGATAGATGGAGCCTTTCGGAAACGGGCCGGCACACCTTCCTTTTCATTCCTCAAGTTAACATCAATCGAGCCTCATTTAATTCAGAAATAAATAAACTCATCACAGGACATAGGCACTTTGTTACCTATCTTCACAGGTTCGGTTTATGTTCACGCGATCGTTGCGTTTGTGGTGACAAAGGTAATCCAAAACACTACGCAACAGACAGCCCAGTGACAAAACCCTTTCATTTCAGGAAGCCCAGTGCTGAAAACATTTCGACGTGGTGTGTAAATATCTTTAAGAACAAAAGATCCCTGGCACGACTCATAAATATTATGAAGACCTTACATGATCGGAGGCATGATATCATCATTGATTAAGAAAGTCTTTCCTCGTTTCCAACAGCAATTAAGACATTTATTGCAGAATTTTGACGTAGACTTACGTCTCTCCATAGTGGTATAATGGTCTATCGGGAGGGAAAAAATTATCACGCTTCTCGTGGTATTTCTAAAGTCATATATCTCCGCAATCAAATCATATAAAGAGGTGGATTTAGTTCATTTCAGAGAGAAAGGTGGACATTGATGATTGCAAAAATAATATTAGAATTTGAAATTACGGTTTAGTCACAGTCGAGTAGCAACGTTGGAGAAAATCACGAAGAATTTTACATAGATAGAGTCACATAGTCACACTAGACTAATAGTCACTATAGACTATAGAGTTAATAGTCACATAGAGCTACTTTAGTCACTGTTAAGTAAGGTAAGTAAATCTAGGCCCCTCAAACCCAGCGGCCATTTCGCAGAGACAGCCTCCCGTCGAATTTTTTTCAGTTTACTTTATGTGTTAATTGTTATTTTAATTTTATTTTTTGTCTCCTTTCTCTAATACTTCTTTACAATTAGAGGGTTGTATATAACCGTAAACCTTATATATTCGGTTCCTACCGGTGGATTAATAATAATAATAATAATAATAATAATAATATTCTATTCCTTTAATCCATTCACATTTATTTTTCACATGATTTTCTTTATTCTCGCGAAATGTTTCTTACTAAAAAGCAATGACTAATAATAAAATCGTACCTCCATTCCAATAAGTATTTACTTAAAATACGAGTTTCAAGATATATAACAAACTGAAAAACACTAAATATATTCAAATAATCAAAAAGCAGTAAAAGTCGTCTGGACGGAAAATTTATGTGCTTTCCACCAATGCTAATTTGGGGTATCAGAATTTCGAAGAACTTCTAAATCATTTGAAATCCGGTTGAGAGAGAAACAATAAAGATAAACTCTTTTCTTTTCGCAAGAAATTCCTTATTTCTTTCAGGAGGATGCGATTTGCGATTTCAGTTGGAATGCAGTATGTCCACTGGGGATTTGAACGGCAGTTCTTGAACGAGAGTTTTATTTGACTTAGAACTGTCAACTGAATTTTGCAAAAACGAACTTTTTCTAAATATTTACTAAGGAAATGCAATGGGAAGTCCCCTGGGAGAAATGAAGTTATCGCTTTCGAATTTTTTTGGAGAAAAGAATTGTTGAAAAGTTGCCATTTAATCATGTTTACTGCTAAGAATATACGATTTGAGTGTTATTCCTCTTTCGAAGTTACATATATTTGCTGATATATTTGGTTTTCTTCTTGCAATATTGCGACAAGGGGATAAAAATAGCATTCAAAATATAAAAACCAGAACTTCAAATTATGCAGCAATGTTTTGATATCTTCTTTTAAAATAATACCTTTTAAAATATTAGAATATGCTTTTTCTGATTGTCTTCTTTTTCAAAACAGATCAAGATAATGTATATAAAACAAAAAAAAAATCAAACTCTCAATGCACATGGAATTTAGTGTTGATAAAATTGATATTTTTCAAGACATAATTTCTTACGTGAAAGTTAATGTTCTCCTTTTTTAATAAATTTTCACCTGTAATTTTGCAGTTTTAAATATTACTATACCGTTTTCTTCTATGGTGATTAGAAATTAATGTATAAACTCTCTGATTGTAGTCAAATAACAAATTTCTAAATTTTTAGAGTAAGTATATATTTTTTTCTGGAGGAAATTTCAAATAAAATAAATAATTATTATATGTTATTTTGTGTGAAAATAAATGTAATGTTGAAATAAAATTTCGAAATCTAAATTTTTATAGAGTCCTCCGGTTGACTAGTTGTATTCAAATATTTTTTTTTAGTTTCAATTCTGTACAAATACCTCATTTTTCAACTCTCCAATGTTAACTGATTCTTTATCTATATAGAAAATCCATCATATTAATCAACTGATGAAACATTACAAAGATTTTTTCGATTTTTAGTTTTAGATCAATTGTTCTTAAATTTAAATCTGTTTCATTCTAATTCTATTTATTATATCTGATTCTTCAGAATTCTCCCAAGAAAGATGTATTTAAAATTTGTCACTTGCTATCAATACAATGAAGAATCAGATATACATGAAGAATTTTAAAGCAATTGCTAAAGTATACCTTAATCCGGCTGATGGCACACCTAATTTCACTCGCTTCTCAACCGTTAAATTCAACTATAAATGGAAAATAATAGGTTTAGATAGGGATAATAGAACTCCTTTCAAAAAGTATATAGCAGCCTTCTGAAATTTCGTTTCGGAATAGGAATTATTAGAGTTAAAGTTTCGGAAAATTCCTTAACTCAGGGATAAGAAATTTTTTCAGTTCTGGACGTTTACAATTTTAACATTTTAACTCGAAATTCTTGAAGTTTTGATTTATGATTTTCTGTAAGAGTCAACAATATTTTTTTCAGTGTATCAAGGTGGCTGTATCTGAGGGGGGTGACCCCAAAGGGGGACGACCCCTCTCGTAATGAAGTAAGTTTTTTTGAAACAAAATGTAGATTCTATGTCTAGACAATAAACTAAACCCATTCATGATGTTACTTCATCATATTTCAAAATTTAATGCCTTGCCCCGCAAATGGTTAATGGAGTGACTCAGCATACGGGGCCTCTGAATGACAGCCCTGCATTAGCCTGAGTAATGAGGCCGCATTTCTAATAGTCATCACCTATCACGGCCTCACCCCTCTCGAAGGAGGAACGTACTATCACTGTTGGGAGGTAACTCAATCCCCACTATTGAAGTTAAGTGAAGGTGAAGCGAAAGCGTCTTTTTACTTATAAGGCGGCTTCTCATCCGTGTAGTCTCTGTGCCCCCCAGGGGGATGGAAAAATCAAAATGTAAAAAATTTAATTGATTCTGTTTATAAATCTAAAAATCGGAAAGTAAGTCTTCTGTAATTTGCGTAATAGATGTATTTCCACAAAATAATTTTTATGTATTATTTACTTGGATTTTGGACATTAACCCTCTCACATCGAGCAAGGCGGTCTCGGGCGGTCTGAAAATTTCCCCTTAACAGCGACGAAGGCCAGTCTGAGGCGGTTGGCTTCTTCTGAGGGAAGGTAAAGCTCTGAGTCGCTTAGGAGGTGAGCGCTGTAGGGGGTCCATTTATCCTTGTCAACCACAGCCCATTTCCTTGCGCATTAGAGGAGGGTTATAGCAGGTGGTCGGGTGGTGGGGAAAATGACCACCCGGAGGGTCCCGGGAGAGTCCAATTCATGTCGTGTCCTCAAAGAAAGTCCCGGTTTAAAAGGAGCTAGAAGAAAGAAGTCACCTCGGGATTAATTAGTCTAATGACTTATTAATATTTAAAAGAATTTTTATAATATTTTATAAAATTTTAGAGCCTTCATTTTGCTTTGCTTGTACTGCCCGTATCCAAAACTTTGCGTTGCCGAAATTTGCTTATAAACAAACAGGTTGAAAAATTCCGATATAGTAGCATATTTCATTATTTTTCTTCATCAAAACATGCAAAAAGTTAACCCTTTGAGGGGCGGTGGGACACCGTCTGTCCCACCTTCTTTAAGATTTTTTTTCACAAACTTGTATAAGGTATTTTATTATAAAAATTGATTTATTGGATATTTCAAGACCTTTTATTTTTTAAAAAAAATGCAGTACCTATTAGAATTTACTCAAATTTATTGAAAATAATTTTTTAAATCATGCCCTTTATTGGCAATGATTTTCTTTAAATTTCTAGAAAAAGAAAATGAATTTCGAAACAAATATTAGATGCAAAGGAAATCTTCAATGTTCACTAAATGTATTCCAAACATTATCTGTATTTCAAAAGTAATTTTTTTTATCAATTATTATAGATGAAAAAAGGTGGGACAATTTTGTCCCACCGCGCATCTAAGGTTGTCAGCCTGTAGATGGCAGCACAAAAGTTCGCGACTCGGTCCTATTTTTTTCTTTTTTTGGATGATAAACTTGGATTTATATACGGTATAATTATAATCACTCTTTCAAATTTAATAATTATACAGAAAATAAATTTATATATTTCAGAAGACAGTTAAATAATATTAAACAAAAAAAAAATCTGCAAATGCAAACAAGCATTTTTTAAAAAAAAACTGGCATATCTAAATTTATTTTGAGTGGAAATTTAAAAGCAAGAAGTTATCTTTTGAGAATTTTTTTTATAAACGGATAAAAATACACTTATCTAATAAAAAGAACGAAAAGTAAAGAGAATATTCAAGTCTTTCTGTATTTCTCAAAATTGAAGGTCCCATAACTGCAACGAAAAGGAGATAGTTCCCTTGTATCTGCCCACCTCACCCCTTACTTGTTTACGTTCTTTGACGCTTTTGAGAAAACGCCGTATTTCCTAAGGCACAGCTATTGTAAATAGCTCTGTTAGCAATGATACTCAAAGAAAAGCTGTTTGAACTTGATAGCTTCCAGCAGCGGGTTTCTTGCGCGATAATTTACAATCGGTGGTTTTCTTACAGCAGTGGTTTTCATTACAGGTCTTGTCCAGTCGCGGTCATTAGTGTCTCACTTCTTTGGCTGAAGTGAGTGATCGCATGAACTGATAACGAATTTCTGTTGATTCCTATACAATAAACCGGAGAGGGGAGTAACATTTTACTTGTAGCATCTGGGTGGCCTGCTTTCTTCTGAAGCTTTGAAATAGAGCGACATCCATAAAAATACTATTGAAGAGCTCATCCATTTGTATGCAGAATGTGGTAAAAGATCTCCACTTCAATCACAGTATACATTTTCTACAGCTGTTAAAAGAAAATGTGCTAAATAAAGAATTATATGCTCCAAGTGAAACTGACAAAAAGCGAACGTTGGCGCGAATGACGGAAGGGAGTCGGGGAATGCTACAATCCCTTCAGGGGCGGTGGGACATACGTCTTCCCACCCTCTCGTGAAAAAACTAAAGGCAAAAAAATATTTTTGTTTGGAAAATATTTTATTTTCAGGTGATAGAAATTCAAAAATATATCTCTTTTTAAGTAAAAAAATTTTTTTAGGGTAGTGCGCTTCAAAGGGTTAATGAAAGTATTGTTTTCAAACATATTTTTACTGTATGACTTAGATTGTTCTGAATATAATAGTTGAATTAAAAGTGACAAAAGAAATTGAAATTTCAATCTATTGCTTTTTTCCTCTTTTTTTGTAAAATAAACTGTGCCCTCATTAAGCCTTAAAATTATCTTCTGGTCAAGCCTGCAGACGAGTCCACTGAGACGTGAATAAAATTTAATAAGAAAATTGATTAACTCAATTTCTGTTTTGAAATTCTAAACTAAATCAATTTGTATGCAAGGAAGGCGAAGATAACAACTACATGAAAATTGAAAGAAGAAAAAGGAAGTTAATAATGATTTTCTATAAAAATCAATTACAGCACAAAGCTTTTTTTGTAAAGATCCTAAATCTAATCGAAAAACTAATTTTTATTTTAAAAAATGTTCGAAATATTGAATTTCGCGTCAAAGAAGAGATAAAAGAATGATTTAATTTTCACTGCAGTTATTCTAAGAGCATCGACATTGTTTCATGGAAGAAAATAATTTCAGAATCGAAATTAAATCGGAAAGTTCGTTAATGACTTCAGACATCTCATGACAATCATTGGAACGTGGTCCATTTTTATCGAAGAATTTTAATCACTTAAAGAAAAGATATAAAAAAGTAACTAGGTTTTTGGAAATGATGGTCTTTCTGAAGTATATTGTTATCTTAAAGTTATTAATGAGTTAGGGTTTTGTCTTTCATTGTGGTAACTTTTGTTTCAACATCTTCTTCATTCCAATTTTTTGTGAAGAAATGTAAAATGTATAAAGTTTCTAATGTTAATTAATACTTCAAATTTTACGATTTTAAGATGTTTTCTTAGTTAAACTTTCTCTATTCGTCCTCACTTTCGAAGTCTTATATTTCATGTTCTTCATTATCTCGTTCAACCATAAAGGCTCGTGGTATAGTTATCGGAATAAATAAAAAGATTGAGAAATTATACATTAATGTCCTATGAACATAAGATTCTATATTCGATAATTTCGAGTTACAAATAAAGTACGAATACCACAAGGTTAAGGAAATTTTATAAATTATTTTTCAAAACCCTATGCACATTAGATACCATATTAGAAAACTTCTTATTTAGAATTAAGTCCAATTTATGAATAATATTTAGATACTATAAGCTGAACTTCATAAAAAAATTAAAGTGTTTGCCCTAAATTACTATACTCTTTCATTTCTGAGCATGTGTGGGAGTTTTAACTCTCTGACTCCTAAGCCGGCCGTAACAGACCATGCAACTTTTATACTAGTGGGTCGGATTTCGGCCGGTTGCTGTTCCGAAAGGGGGGCGATGGCAGTTGGGCGAGTGGTCATTAAAGGGACCTTTAGGGGAGAGATGAGAGATGAAAGGCCTGGCACTCATATCTCCCATCACCCGTAGTGAGGAGAAAAGGGGGAAGAGGCGGACGAATCCATTCCACAGATCAATTAGTAAGCAAACCTCCGTATACAACTGTACTCAGATTTTCAGAACTCTTAGTAGTCAGAAAGTTAATGTCATCCAGCTATTAACGCAGCATTTTTTATAACATACTACAAAACAAGGTTTTCATCAACGTATATTACATGCTTTACGACTTGAAATTTTTCAAGGCTTTAACACTCTCACACCGGTCGAGGCGGTCCCGGGCGGTCTAAAAATTTCCCCTTAACAGCGACAAAGGCTGGTCTGAGACGGTTGGCTTTATTTGAGGGAGGTGAGGTTCTGAGATCGCTTAGGAGATCAGCGTCTTAAGGGGGCCAATTGTCCTTTGCCAGCCACAGCCCATTTCCGTGCGCCTTAGGTGAAGGTCATAGCAGAGAGTGGGGTGTTGGAGTAAATGACCACACAGGTTGGGAGAGTTTAATTCATGAAGTGTTCTCACATAAGGTTCGGTTTTAAAGGGGATAGAATAAAAAAGTCGCCTCGGGATAAAGAGTTAAAAAGGCTTATTTCACAATCAGCGATTTTTGACGTTGACAGTGCGAAGAAAATTAATATAAATTATTTGAGTTTCATGAGATTTTACCTCGTAAAAAACTTATTAGTTTTGCCACGAATTATTTTGCTCTGATAATTTTGAATAACTGTGAATTTATTTTTTCTCAACATTCATTTTTTGACTTAGTATTTTTCTGTTACGCACTATAGAACAAGCTTTTCATCGATAGGATTTCAGACTTTTCATCGATATGTTTTCAGACTTTTCATCGATATCTTAGTTAGGAGTAAAAATTCATTTCCTTTTTATATTGTCTTATCTATATAGCAACATTTTATAGTCAGTGACTATTTATATTGGCAGTATAATTTAAACTATGAGCAGAATATCAATTATTGGTAGATATATAAATAATGAGCTATCATTTCGGAAAAAGATATTTGTATTTACACAAACTTTTGAATGTGTATCGTTTTTTTTATTCAATCCGCATTTGACGTACCATTTGTATCATGCACTACAGAAAAAGAATCTCAATAATTTATAGTGCTTAAGAGCTATGATACTATTTTAGTCTTTACATAACCTCATTTTACAGTCAATGTCATCTCAATGTAAGCGTACTGGAAATCTAACCTATGTATCATTACACGTAATTAAATAGTCTTAAACATGGCCCTGTTACATGCAATCTAATTGGTATAATACATTAAAATTCAGTTCCAAACACAACAAAAAGAAATCCTGCGTAATAAATATATAATAATAAACTTTGCTTTAATTAACCCCTTCAGTCGGAATTAAGAAATAATTGAGTTAGAATTTTTTCCTTTGGAGTACTGTGTACTACTGCAAAGATTAAAGCATAAATGAAATTTCAAGCCTCTAGATGAAAAATTAAAGAAGTTATCCCATGTCCGGTATCCGGACAATACCGGATATTTCAAATGAAAAAAGACACCATATCACAAAAATTTCACTTTAAAATGGTTGTCAAAGGGTAATAAAATATTGTAGAAGCCTTTTAAATGGTGAAAAAAGGATTAAAAACAAGAAATTATTTGAAAAACAAAATTCACCACAGAGCTCCATTTTGGGAAAAACGATGATTTTCTCAATTTTTTTTCAAAAAACTAAAAAAATGAAATGATTCCTTGCCTGAAAAGAAAAATTCTTGCAACGATCATATTCATAAGAAAATCGAGAATCAAATAAAAAAAA
>BGPR01004495.1:92540-111169 GCA_013235015.1 Araneus ventricosus | reverse complement strand
CCGATAAACATACCAATATTTCATTTCAACGCTTTCGTTTTCTTTATAAATACGTTGAAATGACATCAAAACCTTTCTCAGAAAGCCGATATATTCTGATTCACTTGAGTATGCCCATAACAAGAATAGCCAAACATATTGACAGATTTAAACAAAGTATTCTGATAAATGCGCTGTTTTGTTTCAGGTAATAAATCCAGTATCAATCTCTTCATAAGGAAATGACAATCAAGTTTTTTCACTAATACATGCCCTTCATAATCTTCATTCATCTCTCAATGGTCAATTATTCCACGACTGCCATTTTTATTTTCGCGGGTTACCTATACGTTATAGTATTGTGGTCGTCGTACTGAACTTATTTTGCTGAATTTACCTGAATTAGCGTTCAGGTGTTCGCTGCGAACGAAGAGTAATTTGTGTCCATTGTTGTGACGGTATGCGTCTTTTTCCGCCTCATCGGCTCGACGGGGCTCGTCAACGGGAAGTCTGTTTTAAATAAGTGTTCATGCAATGCTGGTCCTCAAAATATCAACATAAATTTATTAAAATTTGCTGGTCAGCCATGACGTAGTCTGCATAGAGTTTAGTCATGAACTGTCAAAGAGGTGTTCAAATTGCTCATCAATTAACGATACCTTTCCCGCTATTTATTGGTAGCGTCATGCTGTTGTACCCATTTCCACAACAATAAAATGCACGCTTTCAAGCATACCTCAACAACGTTTATTCGATAAGTTGCACCATTTTCTGGGAAATTACTCAAAACAGACTTCAAGCTTAAAGAACACAGTATTGCCTGTTTTGAATACTCAAAGCCAAAGTAACATTTTTTGAAATGCGGCAACAAAGAATATTAGCAGTTTTGCTTCGCATACGAAGTACACAAAGAAAGTACTGACTACGAATTACCTCTTTAGTATAATTCATAGTTTAGGGAAAGACTGCCGGTTTTTCCAATAGAAGTCGATTTTCAAAACGAGATAAAACATATTTTCATTCGATGAATGAAGTTTACGAACAAACAAAGATACCCATTACTTGTGCATTTGAGAAAACGCATAAATGAAGCCAACAAAGAACTGAATGAATTTTCGGTCAGACGTTACCGGGCGACTAGATCTCAAATATTTTTTCAGAAGATAACGTCTGTTTTGGCCTTCGCATTAAACCTCGAATCGAAAAAGAAGAGTTTTGATTGTTCACTTCGATGCGTGCTTTATCTTCATTGTTAGTTTTCGATGCTTCAGTGATTGAACGCCGCTAATTTTACCTTGTTATTTTTCCTTTTTGTCTTCATTACCACCATGACATTTATTTGGGCAAAATTATTACCTTATTCATTCTTACATCAGCCATTTTGTTAATCATTTATATAAGCGTTAACATCTTTTTGACTTCAAGTCGAACAAGAAATTCGCCGAAGGGACTGGAGCGCTCATTCAGCTTTTGAGACGTGGGGCTTAGCGGTCGAATATTTGCCATTTTACTCTCTTCTCATTATTTCACTTACCATGCTTCAACATACATATTGTAACAGTTTTCGTCATAAACAACCTGCCGACCTGTCGTTTTCCAGAAACGTGACGGCCACAGGTTGCGCGCTGGAAACCCCTTTTTCGAGATCAGTTTGAATATCAGCCATTTCTGGTGTCACGAGTCGCCTTTATGCTGCATATTCCCCGATTTGAATCTCGGTGAGCCGCCAGCACGGTGTCAGTCGATATCTGGAGATTTATCGTTGGCCTTTTCCTTCCCTTTACATTACAGTTAATCTTTCTAATATCGACCGGAAACTGGCCTTCGGCCTTCTGGAACCTTCTCTGTCTTTCGTTTCGCTTATTGTTGAAGAGTTCGATTTTCGAAGTCTTACAAAAAGAGAACCTAGGATCCACTACACTAAAGACATGTTACATTGAACAATTCACCTTACGGCCGTGCATTTCGTTCATTCGTTTGTTGGCTTGAAGATGTTATGCTGCAAAAAAGAATATCATTCGTACAAATGAAAGATGTCCGTTGATGCTCCAGATTCGTGCATAGATTCTTGCTCAATCATACTTCGCATCACAAAGACATGAAGAGAGGTTCCACTCAGTGCCGGACGTTTTTCGGTGATATCGTCGATTAAACATACGCTTCTTCGCTGATGCTCGCCGAGAGCCTTTATTTATTAAATCAATCATGCTTCTGCATCGTCATTGCTCATCACTGTCGTCTCCCGTGCCGTGAGCTGGCCAATGATTTAACATCGTTTCGCCGATGCTCAAGTTCAAATATAGATCACCGACAGTCAACATGATTGGCATCAATCACATTACGAAGAATGTCATGATGCGAACGCCCGTCATTTCGCAGGATAGTCGTCGGTCGACAGCTTCGTTGATACAGACTAAGGGACGAGTTTAAATCAAATTTGTTTGCATCACTGGCGAGCACGTCAAGCCGATGTGAATGTCCCTCAAAGTTTTCGGATACTTTTGGTGGATATTTTCGCCGATTTAAATTGTTCTTCGCTGATTTCGCTCAGCCAGATTTCGACAACAAGACATCGTCGGTTGTTTATTGAAAACACAAACGCCGGATGTTTTTTGCGATACTGCCTGATTTCCCAGAACATCAGCATTATTCATATAATATCGGTTAAAACGACTTATTGTTGCAATGGGATCTGCCAGTTTTTATAAACTTTTCTTCAAAGCTACAGTTCTCCCATTTGAAGGGATAATCGTCAGTCATAAAATAAAATTACTATTTTAAAACAAATGAGTAAGTTACATTCAATTGCATTCAAAAAATGCATGATAACACATCAAATGAGGTTGTTGCGTCAATAGAAGTGGAACATTTTATTCTCACCGGTTTATATCAACATTTTATTCTCGTTGGAATTTCAATTTTTTTTGAAAAATAAACGCAGATACTCTCAAGAGAAAATAAAACCAATGAAAGTTTTTTTTTAAGTACAATGACTCAAAAGCTCATATTCACGCATGCATATTTTCAATAGGCTTCGATGCCAAAAAAGCCAGTAATTTATTGAGTTTCACGAAATAAGCCAAGAGCACTTTGCTTGAACTGCGCCAGCTATATGGGTTGTTTATCATTGTAAGATTACTACCGTTCTTCGTCAATGCCTTCATCGTTCATCCTTTCGAGTTTTCGTGCATTAAAAACTTCATATTTGCTTATGATCATCGTTTTTGCAAAATAAATACAATACGTGTAATTATCATTTTAAACATTTTATTTTACTATTCAATTCAAAGCTGCGAAATAGCCTACATATAGGTTTTAAAAGAGATTTCAAGGTCTGATCCATTCGTTATCAACAAGGGTTCGGCGGCGACGTTAACGAAATTCTTACTGTAATTTCTGTAAAAATACGATTATTAATCATTACAACGATTGAAAACAAAGCTCACCATCTTCGCTGGTCAATAATACGAAATGTGCTTATTTAAACACATTATCATCTAGTTTTTCGTCGTCATTTATCGCTTGTCGCCAGCAGTTTGCGAGAACGCAGAATATCACAACAAAGCTGAATCCGCATGCTCACTTGAAATACCCCCCCGCCATTGTGTTGCCATCTCGCGCCTGTGCTCAGTTTTCGAGATTGTTATGATGAAATATTTCATCAGCTCTTCATTAGAATGATTCGCTGAGAGAGCAGTCATTAGGAAATTTTAGACATATAAAAGAGCTGGTCGATGAAAGCTGAAGCAGAGCAGATGAGTTGATTTCATTTTAATTAGTTTCATCATGGTTCAAACATATTATGTTTTCATTCGAGAAGAAAGCCCACTGTTATGAATCCGGGAATATTAGAAAAATTAGAGAATAAAGGATATCGATGAAAAGACATGATGCGATTGATTTCAGTTCATACAGCCGTGGAAAACCCGTTAAAAAAACTGAAATCAATCGCATCGTATGCAAGCCAGCCATCGGTTATCGGAAACAGCGCTATATTACTAAGTTTTCCTAATGACAGTTCATATAGCAGTGGAAAACCACAGCTATAGTGGAAAACCATAGCCTAATGACAGTTCATATAGCCGTGGGAAAACCCTTGTTAAAAAATGAAATCAATCGCATCGTATGCAAGCCAGCCATCGGTTATCGGAAACAGCGCTATATTACTAAAATTTCCTAATGACAGCTCTCTTAATGAATCGGAACTCTAATTGGAAGAGAACATTCCGAATCTTGCACCCAGGAGATGCAGGGTCAGGTTTCGTCGTTGATTATTGTCTCAGAAATTTAGACACGAAAAGCATGGCGGCGGGATGTAAATAATGAGAATTTTGGGATTGTTTCAAGTGGAATACGAAGTTCAGCACAATTTTGTGATGTGCTTCTCTGTCACGTTCTCGCAAATAGCGAACATTCATGGCATTAAATTGATCTTGTCGTGGCAGGACCTAATGACGAAAAAATAGATGTCATAATGACAAATAAGCATTTCAGTGTGTATTGTAGCTGGCGAAAAGTGAATTTTGATCTTTGGAGGGCATTTTGTGTTTTCAATCGTTAACTAATTAGTTAATAATCGTTATTTTACGACAACTCGGCAAAAAAGAAATTACAGTAGAACCTCGATTAACCGTCACCATACGGACCAGGGCTGTGACTGATAAACGAATAGTCGGATAGCAGAAATCTCTTAAAACATATGTAGAGTATCGTGATTTCACGGCTGGATTGGGATAAAAATTAAAATAAAATCCTTTAAAAGTGAATAATTTTTACATATTGTATTTAATTTTACAAAACGATGAATATAAACTTCAATATAAGAGTTTTAATGCACAGAAATGAAGGATTGGATTTTTTAGACGATGAAGGAGAAGAGAAAATGTCGGTTGAACGAGAGACGGTTAATTGAAGTCTTACTGTGTCGTATTTGTTATATAAGCTGAAAAGCGCAGTTCAAATAAAATTCATCTTGAAAATTTGACTTTCATTGAAATAATCGAATAGTTACAACTGAAAACAGCATGAAATGAAATATTGAAAGGAAATAATGCATTGAATATGAACTTTGAATCATTGTACTTAAAAAAAACTCATTGGTTTTATTTCTCTTAAGGAATATCATGCGTTTATTTTTTTAAAAAAACTATAATTCCAAAATTTTTGAAATAAAAATGTTATTAATAAACCAATTGAGATAAAATGTTCCATTCTAATTATTTTTAACATTAATTTATCATTTGATCTAAACTGAATATAAATATTGTTATCATGCATTTTTGGGTCTAGACTATAACCTTGAGATGTAACCCGCGTCATTTTGTCATTGTTTTACAAGTAAAAGAGTGAACACGTATTTTGCATATTTGGCGGTTAATTACACTTCCAAAATGGGAGAGCAACAAGCTTGTGAGAAAGTTTGCATAAAACTGGCAGATCCCTTTACTGAAGCATTGCAACAAGTTATGGCTAGAATCGTTTTAGCCGGTCCCATTGCTATGAATAGTACTGATGTTCTAAATCGGGCAGAGTATCCACCAAAGACAATCCGAAAACTGGGAGACGTTTCACATCAACGAGTGATCTTCATGTCGGTGCTATGATTGATGCAAATCATGATTGATTTAAATGTCCAAGAGTCTATAAACAGACTTAGGCATCAGCGGAAGAGCGATGTTCCAAATCGGGCAGAGTATCCACCAAAGACAATCCGAAAACTGGGAGACGTTTCACATCAACGAGTGATCTTCATGTCGGTGCTATGATTGATGCAAATCATGATTGATTTAAATGTCCAAGAGTCTATAAACAGACTTAGGCATCAGCGGAAGAGCGATGTTCCAAATCGGGCAGAATATCCACCAAAGACAATCCGAAAACTTGGAGACGTTTCACATCAACGAGTGATCTTCATGTCTTTGCTATGATTGATGCAAATCATGATTGATTTAAATATCCAAGAGTCTATACACAGATCTAGACATCAGCGAAAGTTCATCTCAGACAATTTTGAATGATATTCTGCAGACGCATCGCATAGCAGCAATATTTGTGCCTTATCTCTAAACCAATAAACGAAACATGAATGGTGTCACACAGCCAGTAAAGAGTAGGTGGATTGTTCAAATGTGATTCAAAAACATGTCTTTAAGGTCTTAACTATATGGATCTCATTCTCTTAACATTTTTTGGTTCTAAAAGTTGAAGCCTACCTTGAAAAGTCGAATATTTCTAACAATAGAAGAGAAAGCAGAAAATTAGTAGCGAGACATTAGAGAGGTTCCAAAAATGGATTCCCAGGAGTTAGTTTCCAGTAATAGAAGACGCGTTTGAAGCGGTGTGTAAAAAGAGGAGAAAAATATTTTGAAAGCGAGAAGTAGCATTAAAAGGTAATCTCCAGAGTTAACCATTTATTTTGAAAGTTCTGTTTCATTTTTAACATACTATGAATGCAATGATTCAAGTTTCCTCAGAAGAAGTCCAACCACCGGATTCAAATCAGGGGAGCTTAGATGCCACAGAATGTATAAAAGGAACCCAGTGAACTATTGACACCAAGTAGCAACTTTTCCGCAGTGTTCCAAACTGAGTTTCGAAAAAAGAGGGTTTTTTTTAGCGCACACTAACCTGTAGCCGTCACGTTTCCTAAGAGAAAACGGCAAATTAGGACGCAATATTCAATTTTGTTTTCTCGTTTTCGAACAGGTTTGTTTACATGAACGAAATATTTTGTAATATTTATGTGCAAACTGTTAAAATTGTAAGAATAAAATGAAGAAATTAAAATGTAAATATTCATTACCCTTCGCCCCACGTCGCAAGAAACAATTAGGAAATAAACGCTCAATTCCCTTCAGCAGAATTTCTTGATTTGGGCTTGGGATCAAAGATAATCAAACACTTATATAATGAATTATAAGGCTTCAGAATACAAAATAAATTATCAAAAACAATTAAAAATTAAGATAAAATTAATAATTTGCAAAATAAAGTCATAGTGGAAGTAATGAAAGACAAAAAAAATAATAACAAAACCAAAAATTAAAAAAAAAACATCATATTAGCAGCGTTCAAATGCAAAAGCATCGAAAATAACAATGAAGAGAATAAAACACATCAAGTAAAGACAAGTAAAAAAACTCACTACTTTTTCAGTTCGGGATTTTATGGGTCACGAGGGGTTAAAATATTGGACATTTATCTTGCCCCTCACAGAAAAAAATATTTGGAATCCTAGCCATAGCGTTATCCTTGATAACGTGTTTGGCCGAATTCCTATCCATTTCGAGTTTGTTTATTTGGCTTCATTTTATGCGTTTTATTATAAGTCTAAATGTGCATTATCAGACCACTGAGCTTAGTTTTGTTTGTTCTCATGCATTTCGGAATAAATAATTAAAATATTATTTTTATCTCGTTTTGAAAATCAGACTTCTAATATTGGAAAAAAAACCAGCGGGAGTGGTCTCCCCTAAACTTTCTCGTATACTTTCTAAGTGGAGATTCGTAGTGGAGATACTTTCTCTTTGTATACTTCGTATACGAGAAAGCAAAACAAGGAAACAAACAAACCTGAAATCAAATATCTGTTGCCACGTTTCAAAAAAATATTACTTTGAAGCAGGCGCGATAAAATAGGCAATGCAATGAATACTAAAGCGAAAATTCTGCTTTGGAATTGAATTCCCAAGAAAACAATTTATACTACCACAACCGTAACAATTGCAAAAGCGCGTGAATAAAAGATTTGCTGAAATAATGAGATCGGCTTGATTTACAACAATAAAAAAATTGTTAAGAATTTATGCTTGAAAACATTATTTATTGTTGTAAATAAAATTTACAACAATAACATATTGCTACCAATACGCATGCGCAGGAGAATCGGATTAAAAGAAATTGAATAGGCAATTTGAACGCCTCTTTTTGACGGATTTGGCCCAAACTTCTATACGGACCTACATTCATAACGATAAAACTGTGTACCAAATTTTATCCATTTAGCTATTCAAGTCTTTGAGTTATAGCGTTCACATGACCGCGGACATACAAATAGACAGACTTCCCGTTGACGGAATTTGTCCAAAATTTGATAGAAACTTACAAATTATGTTTAAAGACCGCATACCAAATTTCATCCCCCTAGCTCTAATAGTTTTCGAGTTATCGTGTTCACAGACAGACACACACACAGACATAATTCCAAAATTGTGTTTTTCGGACTCAGGGAGGTCTAAAACGTGGAGATCCGTCAAAATCTCGAGTTCGAATTTTTTGACGATTACAATACTTTCTCTTTGTATACTTCGTATACGAGAAAGTAAAAATGGCAAATCGGATTGCTAAAGTTGGACGGAATGGGTATTATTAATTAATAGGATAGATGAGATTATAGAGGGTAAATAATATGTGCGTGAGAAAACTTCATTTATTTGGTTTGTCATTTCCTTTATGAGGAGATTAATTTTCGTTTATTGCCTGAGTAAAACAGCATAGACTTGTGCCCACTGTTTATCAAGAATCACTGTTTATAAAAATCTATCAAATATGTCCTAGGAAACATTCTTATTTTGTATGACTTTTAAAGCATACTCAAAATTAAATCGGGAAATATATCGAAGCGTAAACAGAAGGATTAATTTCAGCAACTGGATGTTTCAGTGCTTAAGCTCCATCTATCTTCCACAGACTGTCATTTTCAACATGTTTATAAGAAAACAGAAAAGCGTTCCCCAAGAAATTAATGTGACATGTTTTGAAGGGATTATCAGTTGGGCCACTTTGTGAATACTTTTTTAAAAATATTTTTCCTAGTCAAAAAAATTAAAGTATTTTATAGAATTATTTAATTTTTCTTTAAGTTTCTTTCAATAAAATATTATTTTATCTCGCGATAAAAATGTTTTAGCATCGCATAGACCAAATGTCCACTTTAATCGTGATCTCTAACCGATAGAGACAGCCATATACTTCCAGTTTGAAAAATATTAATATTTATGTATATAATATTTTTAATAATGTAAAAAAATTTTGTGTGCTGTTTGAGTCATTAAATATATTGCCGAAAATTTCTAAAATTTTATATGACATCCTTATCCAATTAATTATATTTAGATATTTAGTAAAATATTCTTGACACATCTATATTTTAAACGAAGAAAGTTCCAATCTTCTGTGAAAAAAATTACAAGCTACGAAACTTCGAATTTCCTGATTTCCAGCGACTCAAGAAAGCTCCTAAGTGGTATTTCCAAAATACAATTAGATGTAAATTAACTATTAGGTTTTAGATTTATTTCTATCACGTGACATGAGCATTAGAGGGCTTCGAAAACACTTTTAGTGCCAGAATTATGAAGAAAATATTTAGCTGAAATGCATCCGAATGCAGATTTAAATTCTTGGTCATCGTGGAAGAAATGTTGCATCTGTTTATTTATAACTGTATTTCAAAGAGAATGTTACACTACATGCATTTAATGAAAGAACGAATAAAATAAATCATAATTATTTGAGCATAATTATTTATTATATAATTATTTATTAATTGCACTCTTAACAATCTGAAATGAATATTTCACTCAAAATTAATTTTGTTTTCAGATATAGCTGTGTGAAAATTCCGTTGCTAAAGAGCGAATTTGAGTGCAATTAATCTAGAGGTTTTGAGGTGTACTGTTTAATTCACAAATAAATAGCGAAATGCTAAGCAGAAGATAGTCTTTTGCACAGAAATTAACATGTCTTAATATAAATAAAAGTCATTGTGGGTATGTATGTGGGTATGTTCCACGTCTCCTCCTAAACCACTGCACCGATTTCAACCAAATTTTGAAAAATTAGTATTTAAGACAAGAGGAATAATTATCGACGTTTCGTTCAAAAGATAATGAAATAGTCAGTTAATTAAAAATTAACCAAAACCGTTTTTTCGCAGTAACTTCGGAGCAAATTTGTTCCACAAAAAATATTTTTATTGCATCTTACAGTTCAAGCTTTTACCTTTCCAATGATATAAATTTTATATCTGTGAAATTTTTCTTCAATTTTTATGAATTTTTCAATATTTAATATATAACTGATTATATGCAGACGATCTTGAAATAATTCAAATTTTTAGCTACGCCGTTGCTGGACAACGGTTAGACTTTGAATTAATTTACCTTTATTCTCTGAAATTTTTGCTTATATTGATAAATATTTTATATAAGGAAAGGAAGATCACTGACAACTTTTAAAATCCTGAATTTAATTAAAATTTCATTTAGTTAGAAATTAAGCAAGATTTTGGCGTTTTCAGTGATATTTTTAGAAAATATTAGCCACAAAAACTATTTTTATACCATCTTAAAGTTTTAAAAATTAACTTTTCAGTGACGCAAGTTTCAATTCCGTTAAATTTGTTGCCCTCATTTTAATAATTTTTCAAAACTTAAATTGCTTATAAAATTCACAATTTGAGACACATTTTTATTGTTGAAGAACAAGAATACATACGAAGAACTATTGCTAGAACACATTATCAGAAATTCGGAAGAAGAGTAAAAGAAAAGTTTAAAAGCAGACGATTCATAATTAATATAGGAACAACTATTGGTCTGGTTTATTTGAACAATTTTTGTTATTGAAAATTTTACTATCAAAATAATATTTCCAAACCTTTCTTATACTGCAAGATTTAGAAAAAATATTTGAAATGCTTATGTAAGAAATATTAAGAACTTATGGAGAAAATTTGCTATGGGCGGTTTTTAAATATTATAGTGTTCAATTGATATTCTCATTTTAATTAAAAAACTTTTTAGATGATAAAAGAATTTTAGATATTCTAATTTTCTATACAAAAGTAGTTTTCAGATAAAAAAGAAATATTAGACATGAAAGTATTTTAATCCCGAGCTAGGACGGGCATAACTGCTTGTTTAATATCTATTAACACATTTACCTTCTTTTTTAAATTAAAGAAGTTTTATAAAATTTTTGAGTTTTACAAAGAATATGCTGATGAAGACAACGACTTGATGTTAATGGACTTTGGATAATTGAAACAAAATAAAAAATGTGAAATTACACTTTCAGAAATATTTTGAAATATTTTTTACCAGTGGAAGTGCTTCTCCCGGATTTTTTTGTACACGCATAACAAAATGTCACGTTCTGTATTTTGCTTAAAATAATTATGAAGAAAATGGATTATAACTTTTTTGAACATCTGCCATATAAGCATCTGCCTTCAAAATTTCATACTGATTTATAGTTTTGGTAAAAACAATTTATCTATCGAGAAGATATTTTTTATTTTATCTTGTTAAATCTTTTATTTATTTCTCTTATCTTTTAATGTCAACAAATGGCAATTACAGCATTACAATTTTTAAAAAATTAAATCCTTTTCAGCTATAGGAAAGGAAATATTAGAAGGGAAACGATTGTTATATCAATAACCCTTCAATTTCAGCCAGACGCGAAATATGATCTCAAGTGTAAGAGTTGCCAAAGGAATACTCCTCGATACGTATTTTGGTAAAAAGATCAAATTCTAAAATTTGTGCAGCAAGATTATTGAATTAACTTGTGCACATGCACACCAATAAGTATACCGACAGACAATCACCCCGAAGACAGATTTCGTTCAAAATTTGTCAGAGATCTAAAATTCTGATGATAACAGCATAGCAAAACTTCTATCAAACCTTTTGCGTTTCTGAGGTTTCGTAATCACTACCAGTTTCAAATTTCAGCTTCATCTGAAATTCGAAACGTACATACTGTTATAGTAGAAAGATCGCATACAAAGTTCTCGCTTCTAATTCGTTTCAAGACTAAAAGAGAAAATTCCTGAAAGGGTTTTCTTTCTGGGCCAGGACGGGCTAAAACGTGAAGATTCTACAAAATCTCAAAGACAAATTATTTGACGACTATAATACTTTCTCTTTGTATACTTCTGTGCGAAAAAGTCAAAAAGTTTCGAGGTAGCGAACAGCAACCGAGGTATAAATTAATTTGTAGGATTGTTGGAAAAGTCATGAAGTATCCTTTCTATAATATTAAAGATCATTTATGTATGAGAGGGAAAATCATTTTTTCCCTTGTAACCATCAGCTTGTATGTCTGACTCCACTAAATTATTAGACTTTTGATGGATAACAAATAATCTTTAATAACATTCAACAGTGTAAAATAACTTAAAAAGAAACAAGATGCTCAGAGCTAGATGACATAATTCGATGAGATGTATTTCCTGGATCCTTCCACAAACTTGAGAGAATATACATAATACAAGATTAGGAGCATTCTCGCTGACTTTTAGTTGGAACTGAATGGTAATTTCTTGTAGCATCAGGAGAACTGGAACTGCATGGCGAATTACTTCAGGAGCCGCAGGAAATGAAGTCATCAAACAGGAAACATCTATAGCACCTGAGACTGGCGCTGCCAGTGGAAAAATTGAAACTCAAAATGAGCTAGTCGCTGTCGAGTCTCGTCTCTCTAATAGTGGACGGGCTCGATGCCGTTTAAATATTCGATTTCAAGGTATCACTTCACTTTGATTCTTCTAGAAGTAGACGCCCTCTGACGGACGCCACACCCTCTTATAAATAAATTATCTAAATCATTTCAAATTAAATCATCTTGGAAATAAATAATAAAACCATTTCAAATTTTGTGTTTTTTAGAGTTTCATATAATGTTGCTGTCTTAAGAAGCTTCCATTTTCTGCTAAGCTCCTTAAGCAACTGACCATTTGGCGACTGAAAATGTGATTATGTATCTTAGCCGAGTATATTTAATGTTGTTTTAGTATGATAAAGATTTTCGTTACTTATGGAACTAGAAAGTTTTACTAAATGTTTTGCTGTACGAATGCAATTATTCTATTATTTCTTTTTTCTTGAAAAAAAACTGCGTTAATTTCCAAAAATGAAAAGAAAGATTTTTATAAAACTTGTTCCGCAATTTGTCTCTCTGTTTTATTTATTTCCAACATAAGAGAAGAAAGGGAATATTTATGTGCCAAAGACTTCATGAATGAGAATGAAATTTGTATATAAGGAAAAACTTTCTTGAAAAAATAATCGAATTTTCTTCTCGAAAATAATTATAAATATTTAATCACATGAGTTTTGAAAGCGTATTTGATAAGATCATTCATGGGGAAAAAATTCTCCACATTTCTTATCGAGGGGGTATACGATGATGTAATTGAAGAAGGCCAAACTTTAGAGGTAACCTGCTTCTCATAAATGTAAATACTGCTACGAGGATATAAAGTTGTCTCCCTGACATGGTAATCTTATGGCACAGAAGAAACATGTACAGAGGTTTTACAAGTCAAACCAATGAACCTCGACCTTGACCATCCTATAGGCAAATTGGGGACAAAATGAAGCGTCCAGAAAATGCCGGAATTATTATCCTATCTCTGCTGAAAACGGAAATAAGGTGAACCTTCGAGAGTTCTATGTGACATCCCATTCTTTCGGAGAAAGTATGAATACCAGGCTAAGTAAAACGATCAGTCAGTGGAGCTTTGGCCGCAGTGATAAGCTGGTGAGATAATAGATATTGAGAGCTACTGAAGGCGCTTACCGAGATTCATTAGTGATTTTTGTTGTTCATTTATATAAGTGCTGGTTAGTTTTATCGTAGGACTACGTTCCTCCCATTGGGGTCTCAGGAAGGAATTCGATTCACATGCCACAAAAACGTTGTATGGGAGATCCTCTATATCTCGGTAAATAAATATGTTAAAACATAACTGATCTCTTATTTTAGAGATAAGGGGTAACAGCAGAAGTTCCAAAAAAAAATTGAAAATCGAAATTGTAGTTCAGCGACTACTGAGTCGCAAAGATGGGAAAAATACACATGAATTGGTGACGTCACACGCATGAGGTGCGCACGCATAATTGGCTGACGCTCTCGCTTGCCACGTTTTTGCCACGAGCGAGATTTCGTGATTGAGTTGAAAATTTTGTTTCGACAAATTTAATACAATAATGGCTCCAAATGTATATTTAAAAAGAAGTAAACGCCAACGAGATGCCAAATGAGATAAAGAGAAGTCAAGAAAAGAACTGTTGAAGCAGGAGAAGCAACGAAAGAAACAGCAGGAAAAGGAACAGAAGAAGGAACAGGAGAGGGAACCTTCGGCCTTACTTGCAACAGAGAGACAAAAGAGAATCGTGAGTAATAAAGAAAAACCGAGAAACAAAAGAGACACGCGAATTAAAGTAGTCAGCGGCTGTTTGTAAAAGACAGCCTCCAGTCATTTTTTATTACCTGTGCCTATTATTTCGCTGAAATCTTGGTGGAATAAAGCTGCATTTTTTATCCTGCTCGTTGGATTGCATTCACGTACACCTACCCAGACGATTTTTGTAACAACGTGATAATAATGAGTGGCGTCGGACACAAAATTAATGACCTACTATAACTTGCAGAGATCAAAACCTAAAATTAATTCAGTTCGGACAATTGAGGCTAACTCTTTACGTGACTAATTTGTTTCCGGGAATACTGTTTGCGTCTAATTAAAATGAAATCTCTTCTGCTAAGTTTGGTGTCCATTATTCTTTCAGGAAAGTATTTAATAGGGAAGTCCAAATAGGGAAAGATGTTAATCCGTACTGCATTAAAAGCCTGAAAATGGTCTAAAATGCACATTCTATGCCACGAAACTGAACAGAAAGCTCGTCGAATTCTGAAAGTATAGGAGAAAGATGAGAGAACTTTAATGCTGGTTACTAATGGTTTCCTTCAAATGACTTACAATCTAA
This sequence comes from Araneus ventricosus, assembly GCA_013235015.1. Classification (NCBI taxonomy): domain Eukaryota; kingdom Metazoa; phylum Arthropoda; class Arachnida; order Araneae; family Araneidae; genus Araneus; species Araneus ventricosus. Next base: position 96,410 of record BGPR01004495.1, on the reverse strand, counting down.
TCTAATTCATCTTCTCTGCTTCTTTACATTACTACCATGTACTGTGTGATTCATGTAGCTTCAAAACTAGAATATCTGTATAGTATTTAATACTCTGACTCATAAGCCGGCCGTAACAGGCCATGCAACTTCTATACTAGTGGGGCGGATTTCGGCCGGTTGCTGTTCCGAAAGGGGGGAGAAGGCAGTTGGGCGAGTGGTCATTAAAGCGATCCATAGGGGAAGGGATGAGAGATGAAAGGCCTGCCATTCATATCTCCCACAACCCGTAGTGAAGAGAAAAGGGGGATGGGGGAGGAAGAATCCATTCCACAGATCAATTAGTAAGCAAACCTCCTACTCAGATTTTGAGAACTATTAGTAGTTAGAGGGTTAAATTATGCGATTGAAATTATTAAGTCCAACTTCGCAAAGGGTACGCTAATTCATTTCCGATTTCCATACAGTATGTGAAGATGAAAGTTCCAGAAGCATTCCAAAAACACACAAAAAATATGTTAATTTTTCATTTATTGAGGAGCTTCACAGGCGCGAAACGCAGCCCTACTAATAATAACAAGGAAAGGCTACATCTCTACTTAAAACACTCTTCAACAGTAGTGCATAAGAATAAATTGAGTAACAACCTTCCTAAAAACACACTTTTTTTAATTTTAATTATTTTCTACTTCTCTGACTTTAATTTATCATTTATTATAAACACTATGAAATTTTGAAATTCTTTTTTTTAATTCTACCAGGTGGCGCCACGCGTATGGAATCAAAATTCAATTATATTAATCGATTAATTGATAATTTAGTTCAAAAAAATATTACAATAGTGTACTATCACCGAGAACACGCAAGTGTACAAAATTTCAAAACTCTAGCACATAAGAAAGTGAGAGAAGAATCGATTGCAGCATTCCATATTTACAGACATGAAACCAGTTAAGTAAAAGTGTGTAAAAATAAAGGTTTCGCATCTTATCCAATTACAAAATGCTGGATTCATTTATCTTAAACAACATATCTGAGAGAGAGCTGCTCCATGAGTGCGCAAATTAATCGAAGACTAAATGGCGTAAAATGTGACGATTTCAGTGTAATTATTTATTTATTACGCACAGGACTTCCTAAACTAAATATCTTACACACAATTAATCTGTGTTTCAGCTTCAGAGATGCGTTAATTCCATTTCTGACGCAGCGAATACGCTCGCTAAGATTAATTTTTGAACGCAATTAATCTCGAGTGTTGGAGTCGTGCTGTTTAATTCATAACTAAATGGGGGAAGGCTGAATAAAAGATAGTCTGTTGGTTAGTCCAATGTTTAAATTAGTGGAATGCGCATTTGCATTATCAATTCTTCTCTAAAACTAAAAAAAAATGTAAAATGTTAAAATGTTTCACGTATATGTAATAAAGAATGATTGGAATTCTGATTTTGACGTCGATGCCGTATTCTGAAATTGAAGCTAGCTCTACACTGAATATCTTTCCTAGCTTATTAGATATTATATAGGGTTCAAACAATGAGAACTTGTAGATGTTACAATTCACTCCCTTCTCCTTTTTATGGTAGATGGCGCTACTAGAGCCATCCGGGTTTTTCCCATGATGCCTCTCTCTCTTCTTTTTTCTGTGTATTTGTTTTGTGTTGTTGTTCTCTGTCCTGCGTCTTGTACCTTTTAATGCACTGTGTCGTGGAACTTAGCCATCTAATATAATTGGTTCCTGAAATAGAATTAATTCTTCAACAGCGGCATTCCATATAAACATGAGTCTCGTCCCTCTACAAACTTTAATTTCAGAACGAGACTGCATGTGTAAATGATGAAGAACAGAGATACTCAGGTAACTGAGCAATTTGAAAAAACTGCTACACATAACATTGGATAAACTTCTGTTGTGAAGTAAATTTTATACATTCTGTTTCACAAATAAATTTGTTGCATGCCTTTAAATATATGTATCGCATGCATTTAGATATTTGAATTCCTTCTACAAACACACTCCCACGTGCACGGACAGACGCACGCAGGCACTCACTCATGCATTTTAAATTACTTTTAATGAACTCAATTTTAAATTTTTTATACAATTCCTTCGTTTCTTAAGATAATTCCAAATATTCTGAAATTTGAAATTATTTACCGAAATGCAAAAGAAGGCAGATGAAAATATCTAGGAAAAATCTGTTTTATTTCTTTTTGCTGCTTGAGAGGACTGGAATTGAATCGTCGCCAAAGGTTTCATGAATCCAAGTAAAACTGTGCATACGAGGAACAATTGAGCATTGTTAAAATTGTTCTCTTGACGTAATGCAGAATATAACACTATGGCCCCTTTTTATACAGTGTTCCTATTGCTCCCACATTATGACTTATGACTCACCATCGTCAAAAAGAAAAAAAAATCTTTGGACTGTTTGTTAGCCTAATTTCTTTTCTGTTTTTTTATTTTGTATTTCATAAATTCACAAATTCAGTAAAAAGTACCATTTAAAGCCCATTTTGTTTACGCTTTGAAACTTAGTTTATCAATGAGACTAAAATATGAACGCGAAAATCATTTATTCTGGAATATGTTTTACTGTATACATATATAAAAGAAGCAAAACATAATAGAAAAACAATAAAATAAAATAACAAACTTTCATATCAAATTCGAAAAGATATGAAAAAAAGAATTGAGCGTATATCCGAGTAAAGATAAAAATGCGAATAGTAACAGATGGAAAAATATAATAAGTATAATCTTCGCAGTAGATTCGCAAGTCGATAATGTCTGATATTTTACCTCGAAAACGCAGCTTTTGGACATTTTTCACTGTATTTTTCATATTTTACTGATTTCTTTCACTATTTCTCTGCGCTTTCTATCGTTATCGCTCTTCCATTTAATCTTCATCGTTTCCAACTTACTACACTTCCCTGGCAACAGCCAAAGTTAAACGCGAAACTTGTAACTCGATATACTGTTAACACCCCTTTAACACCGGTCTGCACCGTGACCCTCCGCAAACACTGCCACGTGAACATCCGTCCTTCTGGTACGTAAAATTTATTCTTACTTTGCTCTAATGTTATATCACATCCTACTTTTGTTTTAATTATTCAGAACTCCTCTCTCTGTTTTTTAGTTTGGCATTAGGGATGAAAATCAGTGTTTTAGGCCTTACGGCGTAACTGATTGTAAGAAAATTGTCAAACTTTTTATATTTTAGCAATTCACAATAACTTCATCCCCTGAAGGAACGTTATTGTGCTTTAATTGCGTTTTTCATTTTACGTTTTATACTCTTTCATTTTACGATTTATAATCATATATATATATATATATATATATATATATATATATGCAGTTCTTTACTTAAATCTTAAAGCCATTAATTAAAGCATCGTAGAATGAGGCATATTCCAAATAAGATATTTCTAAGCTGCTGAATTCGTGTTTGATAGAATTTTTATCGTTGCATGTTTTATTAATTCTTATGAGTTGATTTATGATAGTGTTTTTGTAAATTTTAGAAGAGATATTAGAGTTCCAGCAAATATATCTATTAACGTTAAATTTAAATTCGTTTCTTTTGTCATAAATATCTATTTTTAAAGTATTTTGGCAATCAATTTCTGGCATATTTTTTATAAAAAGAACATAGCGGAGAATAAATTTAAATAATAACATATGATAAGTGTTAAAAAGTGGGGTAAGGTAATGTTTATGTACAGCCTTTTAGAAGTGCACAGGAAAAATTAATAAGGTTTGTGGTCATCCCTGATCAAAAAATAACATTTTTTCCATACTGGGCGTTAGGTACTCCAGGAGTGTTTGCATTAGCAACGTATAGTCACGATAAAAGCGTTTTGAAGCTCCTGGAGGTTGTC
>BGPR01004495.1:72043-92530 GCA_013235015.1 Araneus ventricosus | reverse complement strand
AGCGTTTTGAAGCTCCTGGAGGTTGTCGGTGGGGGCTGCATTGTAGCAAGTCGGCGTCATGATACGTCCTACACATGCTATATCGGATTTCATCTCTATACATTGTGCATTCCATCCACTGCTTTCCTTCGCTCTCGGCATACATAATCAGTCACCATTACTGCTCGATGGGAAGACTCATTGCTATCCTTTAGAAGAAAGTTATTGCAGATTACTCACCTAAAACGTTTCACATCTGATCAAGAACTTCATCTCTGCATATTTCAGCTTCATGGCTGCACTGGTAGAAATATGTAGATTAATGCGTCCATTCAAAATGATGTCTGTTCGAATAACGCATCCGCTTTGTACGGATGCGTCGCAAATGTTTTTTGGCTTATTCGGCTGTTTCGTTCCCTCCAGATTGGAATCAGTCACCAAACAAAAGCTGAACTCATCAGAAAAGAGAACTCGGCTCCAGTCCTTCGTACACTAATCTCCGATTATCTCTACTAAGACTCCCAGTTAGTGACAAACATATATTCATTACTATATGGTTATCATTACTGACGGCATCCTTCTTTGATACTGGAATTTCTTAACAGAAAGTTACAATCCTGGTGGCGTTCTGTTTGACGTGCTCATATAATACGAGTGAAATGCTCAGCACCATTTTAATATTGGAATCAACTGCGAATTTCATATGAGGAATGAGGACGTAATGTTATAGCACCACGTAGGACAAGTTGCAATGTATTAGCTCAAGCAAACAGTTGGGTTTTCCAAACACTTATGACCTCATTTGCCTAGACTCCAATAGGGAGGCTCATGCACGCAATAAACGTAACAGATATATGTGTAATAAATTATGTTGTTTAAAAATACTTGAGGGAACCATGACTATCAAGTTAGCATAAATATTTAATTGAATAAAATACCACCAATATTCTTGCCGAACCCTTCGTTGACTGGACTTACAACTAAGATTTTTCACAAATTCATCCACTTTGAGACCAATCATCTCAAAAAGTTTTTAAACTCGAAGAAAAATAGCATTTGTAGAGAATTGTACGCTCTTTAATTTATTAAATCGCAAGTTCTTTGAAAATTGAAAAGTTTTCGAGATAAAGAAAAACTAAAGAAGGAGGATGAAATCCAAGATGGCGGACAAATTTTAGACCCATTATCTGAAAAACTGTTAAAGCTAGAAGAAAATTGAAAGTATGTATTTATAGGGAATTTTGCGTTCTTCAATTTGTTAAATCAATTGTAATTTGAAAATTTAAAAATTTTTGAAATATTCAGGATAAACTAAAAAAGGGGATGAAATCCAAGATGGCGGACCTTCTCTGTACCGGAGATATTAGCATGTTTATTAGAATCCCCTCACGAAGATGTGTACCAATTTTCGAAACTATATGAGTTAATATTTTTTTTCACCCCATTTTGAACCTTCCTTGACTGGACTATAAGTAGCACATCGAGAAAGATATACGATGATCATAGAGTTCTCATCACATATCTTAAAATCCTTTGCCTTGCATTTCTGAGGACTCCCCACATCCCAAGTAAAGAGCGATTGCCATCCTAATTGATTTCCTGAAAAAGATATCGAAATTTGAATTTTAACCGCTTAACTTACCAACCCGAGAATACTCGTGCATCGAATTATCACATTTTTGGTCTTAAAACTAAAATTTAATCATTAATTATCTTTATAATTTTACACAAAAATTACCTAGAATCCATAAACATCTCAAGTATTATATGCCTTCTGAGATGAATAAAAACGACAACCGCTTTACAAAACAGAAAGGAGCATCTTATTAGATAGCAAAGAAAATTATTAAGTTAAGTGGTTAATTTAATCAGATATCTGGTTTTCCAGATCATTGATTAAAGTCAACAAAAATATGAATACTCCATCTTGGTTATTATAGAGAGAAAAAATCGGTTTTCTCAAGTAAATACTTTCTCTAAGAAATGAATTTATTTGGAAGAGTAGGTATATTAAGTAGTAGTTAGAAAAAGATTGATGACTCGGTATTTTAGCTTTAAAAAAATGGAAGAAAAATCCGATAACCATTAAACTCGTGTTTCGGAGGAAGTGGTTTCGTAAGCATGGCATAATTTCAGAAAATAATACAGTGCTTGGTTTTTGGAGTTTAAAAGAAATTTCTGCCGTGATATAATCATAAATGCATCTTCTCAAACAGAAAATAAAGTTACTTAAAAAAATATTTGTTTCTCGAGCGATAATGATCTTTTTCTAACTGTTCCTAAATTTTTTTTGTTGTTCTGAGTGGTTATTGATTTTTGAAGAACTATTGAATCATTTTATTGAGCGAGCTAACTCTACACCGCTTCTCTTTTCAGTCGTGTAATAATCTGGATTTGATATTAGAAATGGAAAGAATAAAATTGCTTTGTAAATTTATACTAGAACAGATATGATTCTACATGTCGGACTAACTGACCGGCCCTTTTTGCAAGCAAAATTCTATACTTTAAGTTAATCCTTTATTATATGCACAAAATTAAATTACCACTTTTTTTTAAATTGATGGTTTTCATCCGACGTAATGCAATATTTGCAAGATGATCATTGTTTACCTTTTATGGGTTCTTTTTCTATGCTACTGTCGCCTTCGGCGACCAGCCTGCAATATAATTTCAATTGAATATCTTATGCATAATTTGATATTCATGGTTCCCTTAAAAAATTAATTTTAAACTTCGACTTAAGATAGACATTTAATCCGTGTTCTTTTCAGTAGTCTTGTGCCTGTTCTGCCCATTGTCTACATGAAAGTTTCTAATACCTCTCAAGTAACTGTCAGTGTCATGTAACTTCTAATTGCACGCTGTCGGTGCCAACTTCTGTTTCTTATTCCTTATGCAAAATATGCATATGATTTCAACATTAAGATGGCACGGCACATTTTCCGTCAAGTAACATGCAAATTGTTCTAAAATTGATAAAAAGGATTAAAACATAGCAACCGTAATTTCTTTTCTTACTGCATTATTTTCTATCAGGAGTGGCGTTGGAGTCTGACTGACGGGGGAGGGCACGGTCTGCCAGATAGGAGGGGCACGATCCGTTGTACGGGGTGAGGGATGTAATGAAATTGGTCTCAAATTTTTGTCAAATCTTTATTTATCTACTTGTTGAGTACCCTGTTGAGTGAACAGGGTACAAAAATTTTTCCCGACGTAGGGCATAGCATCCCCGACGGGGTGCCCTGCCTTCCCTCAGTCCCCCTCTGGCACCACCCCTATTTCCTATTATACTTACTATCTCGAGGACTTTTTTTCACAGATTACAGAGAAAAATTGATCAAATAAAAAAAAATTAAATCCTGTCTCGGACATTATCTTAGCTTTCAAAAATGGAAGAAAATCAAGCAATTAAATGTTTGTTTAAACAATGAAAACGGTTTTAATTTCATTGCAATAATGAAAAGTTTTGTAGTAAATTTAATTTCATTGCAATAATTTAAAGTTTTGTAGTAAATTATGCCTAAAAATATGTTTCAAAATTTTTTAAAGTTTTATAAAAAAAAAATAGTACTGCAACTTAATTGATATCATTCAAAAGATAATTTTTTAAAACATTTGATAGAGTAGAAATTATTTTTGTGTTCCAGTTTTTCGGAAAACAACAAGGAAAAACGCCAAAATTTCTCCTAATTTTTAATTAATTAAAATTTGAAAAAAATGGTTCGGAGTTGCACATTCTCACCTTTCAAAGTATGTTGGCGCCAAATTTCGTAGCTCTAGGTACAGTGGTCTGTCCTGAAGAGTGCCAAAGCATACACATTCTCCTTTATTAATAGAAGAGATTATTTAACTTGACTCGTTTCATGTTTCTAAAGATGGAATTTTGTAATCAATTTTTCACACACTTCCTGATGAGTGGAATTTTATGCACTTATGTATTATCAATAATGTATATGTATGCTAATTTAGTACTTTTAAAACTTAATTATCAGTTAATACATTAATTTCATTAAATCTCTATTCTAACAATGGCACCGCCTAGTAGTGAATTAGAGCAAAACTGATTTAAGATTCCATAATATTTATAAGAATGGATTATAAATAAAAGATTATAATATAAAATGTAATTAAAATAAAAAAATCTACTTTTTAGCTGTCTAATGAAAACGTCCTTTAAAAACTGCTTTTATTAAATTTATTTAATATTTTTAAACTATAGTGATTGGAAGATAATCACTTTTCATCTTTGTTCGGTATTCTTTTTCTGCAGATCTATATTTAATTTTGGATTAAAAGCATAAACGGGGAGACTGTCTATTTGTCCTCGTTTATTTCAAAATTATTACTCAGAAACAGAAATTAGATAGAGGAAATTTGATGTGTGCTTTTGACTTTAAAACTGCAGATCAGTATTGTAACAAAATTGCCTTGTGGGTGTACGTGAATGCAATCCAATAAGCAGGATTTAAAGAAAATAAAGCTCTTTATTTTACAAATATTCTAGGAAAAGAAACGTAGCACAAGTATTAAAACAGCACTTGTAAAAATTCACAGCAGAGATTACCAAATAAATCTCAATACAGAGCTCAAAGGTTTCTTATCAGCTCACCAGTTTGCTTGCTGAAAAAAATCCAACTTACTCTTCTTGGCTTGAGAGCTTACCTTTATACTATTCAACAGGAAGTGGCTTCATTACGTAGGAAGTGCAGTAGAAATAGGTTGAAAGTTCGAGGTCCTTCTAGAAAATTCCTTTTGTCGCCAAACTCGCCAACTTTGCCGCCAAGTCGCCAAATTGGTCGCCAAATGTACCTCCATTCGGTGAACAGGATGAAGTCAAAAGTACATACCCTATTTTCTTCATTATACAACGAATCTCAGCTCGCAGTATTGTATAAGTATCGACGTAAATCAAGGAGACAACACTTCCGCTAGTTTTAAAACGTTTCAGTACTGACATTATTGCGCTGAATAGTGACGTTCCATTAACTTTTATCGTAAAATAATTTCATTATTTTTCACATGTTCCGAAAGTAGTGAAACTTGAGAAGAAGAAAATTTGAATAAAGAAAATCCAACTAGGAAATAATGTAAATCCCATCTAAATGGGATTCACTTTTGCTATTTAAAGGTAGTTTCCTTTGATAAAATATGACCTTAGAGCTGATTTAATTTTTTCGTTTCTTGCTATAAGCATGAAAACTTACAGGGAAGCCAAAGAACAGAGAAAGATAACCAAAAATGTCACCAGAAAACAAACTGTCTTTCTGATTTATTCTCTTTCAGTGTAAGAGAGGGTCGCAATTTAATTGCTGCCAAAGGTTTCCTGAATCCTAGTGAAATAGTTGAAGCGAGTAAGCGTTCAATCGCTTTCGTTTGGAAACTAATCCTTTCAGGAGAAAATAATCGCATTTTATTCTCGAATGAAAGTATGGTGTGCTTAATAAATTGCTTTTAGGAACGTACTTTAAGGATCACCGATTAAAACAAAAGTTTCTTTCATAAAAACTCAATAATCGTCTTTTGTACTGAAGAAGACCAGTTTATGGATGTATAGTAAAAACTAATCTCATGAACATGAATTCTTGAAGCAACAAGGAATAATGCTTGATGGAACAAGGAAAGTATGTAATAAAGAATTAATGATAATAGAAGAATAAATTCAGAAAGTTATAATTTATCTATCTTCAAAATGTTAAGGTAAAATGTAGAAATAAAAAAATTCAGGTTCAGCAGATAAAATTTTGTTTAACACTCGAATTAATGAAAATTTTTGGCTTTATTTTAATAACATTTTGAGAAAAAGATTATAAAAAACAGTTTTTGTCTGCAAGAAATTCACCGATTCCTTGGGTCTCCTTCTCTGCTTACATTCAATAAACTTAAATTTAGGAGATTTTTTCTTGTATAAATTTAATTAAATTTAAGCGATTAAATAAAGGGTACTTAAAAAACTGTGGTATTTTACACAATTTTTAGTGTTCTAGGAATAATGTAACCATTTTGGAGGTTATAAAATTTTATCTATCTTGTTTGCCTTTATAGTATTAATAGTATTTGTGATCCGAGAGATTGTTCGTTGAAATACGGTTTTATCTGCCTTATAAACTTTGATGATCCCGCACTTCCCAGTCAAATATTTATTTCACACCATTTAGACAGTGCAGTGGATTTACTATTATCCGAACGCCCCTTCTCGAAGAAAATCGTAAAATTTAAATCTTCAAAATAGAATTTTTCTGCACACAGATGTTGAATCAATGAATCACCAATTAATTTTTAAGATTTCTAACTTTGAATGTCCTTGAAATTAAACATTTACAATAATAGTGTTCATGCCTTAATTACCCTAAATATCTATATGAAAAAAAAACTTTAGTCACTTTCCATAGCAAACTATGTTTCTTGTGTCAGTATGTCTTTAAAACAAAGGAAAAATCGAATATGAATTTTAAAGTGATGGCTAAGCGCCAAACAAACTTCCTCCACTATCCTTTTTACTTGTACAAGAGTATACGTACAAGGTAACTTGTAGAAGAAGAAAGTATTGCAATCTACAAAAAATTTGACATCGAAATTTTGACGAATCTGCAACTTTTAACTTCTCTAAGTATGAAAAAAAATCAGTTTTGGAATTATGCCTGTCTATAAATAAAAATACATAACGAGCTTATCACAAAAACTGAATATTTTGGAACAAATCGCCACCAAGGGAGGTACTACACCAAACGTCATAGTGAATCGTCTCCACTATGCAATGTAGTTTACAAAACATCTAGTGTACTTCTATAATGTAGAACAACACGAGATATACTTCTATATTGTAGAAGTATAAGACAAAGTCCCGGAAAGAATACTCCCTCTGAATCACATTAGTCTTTAAATTCATACCTACTAGAAATGGCAACAGAACTTATTTGCTTCCAACAAATAAATATTCTGCATTAGTAGGGGAAAGTGGGGTAAAACCGGGTAGCTAAGATTCGAAGGCCTGCTAGAGACAAAATATTCGACAGTGAGCTTGCCAAATGTTATTAAAATATTCACTGTTTATCGGAATATAATATATCTCTCCAGAAAAGTCACAGTTTCGTTGCTTTTCTTAACAATGATTTTTATATAAGAAGGTCAAACTACCCGATTTTACCTCATTAGTGGGGTAAAACCGGGAACACATATTAACGTTATGGGAAATTGGGAAAACTCGATTTTCAATAGAAAATTTGAAATCATTTTTATTTTATATGACAATTTAAGAATATTAATTATAAAATTCACATGTAAAGAAGTTGCCTTCTTCCTCCGCGCCATTGCAGCTTTCGTGGGCACAGCCAAGACAGTTTTTACACTAGATTAACCATTCTTCCTTATTTAAATTAGAACATTCATCATTAAAATATAAACAATCAACGTCTGATGTGTTTTTATCGTCTTAATCTGAGAAATAATTAATACTTATTGTCCCGGTATTACGCCACTTGGAGTACCGGTTTTACCCCGAGTGAGGAGGTTATGAAAAACGAAATGGAACCTCGCAATTATTGGAGTAAATCCTTATTCTTTGATAGGGTATAAATCCTTGTAAAGGCATGATAAGCTGGACTAAAAATGGATTTTAAAAGTGTAATTATTTTTAAGTAAGAATAGTTTAAAATCAAACTAACATTAGAGAGTTGACGTCTTAAAACAAATAAACCTTCACAGAAGCGTTGAATTCAACAGCCGAAATAAGACAATATTACTTTTCCTCTTTCTTGATTAGTAGAGTGTAATTCAGTATCTGTCCTCTAGAAAGAAGATCTAATATTGCCAGAATCAAGGGGACCCGTTTTTCCCCACTGTCCCCTACATTTATTTGAGAATGGTGAAATAATAACACCAAAAAGCACCCTCACCATGCAAATGTTCTTCCATTTTGATAAATAGAAAAGGCCGGCGTTATCTTAAAAATCAAATAAATCTATCAATGTTTGCGCTGACAAAAAGATTTGATGAATAGATTTTTCATCGTGCATCTAACAAAATGCTATGTTGTGATTACCGTGTACTGCACATTTTTTCATCTTAAAAAGATTTTAACTCCATTTTGAGCTGAGGTGGTTTTGCGTAATTAACTAATAAGACATTTGCCCACTATTATTAACATTAAGAAAATACAAAGAGAAGATAGGATAAAATAGGAAAATGCATAATATTCTCAAAGATAAATGCTTCCTTTTAAAGAAGGAGTTCTTTAGCTCATCAAGTAAACTCATCAGGCTGAGCAAAGAGAAATTATTTTGCACCTAAATTACAAACTACCTTAAAGACATGTTTCGTAGCGAATAGTTTCGCAAGCATATCAGAATTTGAGAAAAGAAAACAAAATACAGCATTTGGGTTTTAGCATTTAAAAGAAACTTTTGCTGTATATCGATCTTGAAAAAATCCGAGGAAAAGCTTAAAAAATTTCTACGCTCAAAATATTAATAATTTTTTTCTTACTCTCCCTGATATGCAACTAATGGAAAAGAATTTCCTGCTTTACTTCTAGAGAGTATTGGTTTTTGAAGTGCCTTTGATTCATTTTACTGAGCGAGCTAAATCTACACATTTCTCTTATCTGTAGTAATAATGGAGACTACATATTAGAAATGGAACTGATAAACGAAAATGCTTTGAAATCCCGTTCGGATAGTTGAATTTTTAAAAAAGAGAAACAGATATTCAAGTTTAATTAGATTGAATGGCTATTTTATATCAAAATCTGGATTTTGGGACATATCGTTTGAAAGAGCAAAATATTATTTCGTATATACATAAAATTTCAATTTATTTCCATTAAATTACACAGGTCTGCGATGAAAACATTTTCGGTAAAGCAAGTGGTGTTTTTCATAGTTTTTTGGTTGCTGATTACTGGAAAAATAATGAAAAAACTCCATCACGTACAGTTTCATCACAAATCGCAATCTATTTTTTTAAGAATTTAGTATATTTCGGACCAAAAAAAATATTATTTATAGGAGTTCGATAACCATATTTATGGACTTAAAATAGCAAATCGGTATATTAAACTACTAAACAAGAAAGAAAAAACTATTTCAATCCAGAATATTCCTCTGAGTCGGTAAATAATAATCAATAATTATGGCTTTTCATACGATTTGTTACATACGTTTGAAAACGATCGCAATAAGAAGATTTAGATATTCCTGGCAATAATAATAGCTTCAAAGAAAATGCATTTTTAAATATCATTTAGACGCAATTGTTCATGGCTGTCATAAAAATACGACAATCTTATTTGTCAAAGCCATGTGCATAAAAAGAAAAACAGTTAGGAAATAGAGGAGAAATTCATTTCATAGATGAGAATGAGAAAGAATATTACTGTTTCCGAAACTGAAATGGCATCCGGAGGAAATACACAAATTTAGGAATGACATTTTTGCAAATTTTCCGCAAAACTGTAGTGAGATAGTGTCATGTCGAATAGTGTCCTTCAAGCCGTGATGAAGACAGGACGATAAAATCTCTGATGATTGTCCGCGTCTTTTAGAAGTCTGAGTCGTCTACCTTGTGGTTTTGGTTGTAAAAAGACAATTCCGTATCGAAATGATTTTTTTGACATTTCTGAAGAAAACTTCACTTTCCCTTTTCACTAAAATAATGCTGTCCCACTGATCTTGCTTTTAACTTCTTTCTTTTTTCAGGATGTCGTGGGATGAGTGTCGCGACTAGACAACTACAAATCAGTTATTTCTAGAAATCGAAAACGAGTGAATTTTTTCCCAGGATTTGGGATGGAATGGAATTTTTGAATTTGAATGGCAAAAGATCTTTGTTTAGGATATACTACGACGAAACTTTCCTTTTCTAAAATAACTTGTGATCGAGACACCCAGACAGAATATGTAATAAGGAAATAGGTCGAATAAAAATAAAATGAAGCAATACCAGAGTAAATTTAAAACACTAAAATCTAGTTTCGGAAAATAATAAAGCTAATTCTGGCTAAACAGTGGGTTAGTAAGTTCTTTAGATTGAGTATTATGTTTTCAATTATAAATAGGGTAAATAGAAAGTAAAATCAATGAGAAGATATTAAATATCAGTAAAATCACCACTATCTTTCAAATATGTAAGTAAATTAAACTGAGGTTCCTCCGTAAGTAAAATATATATATATAAATCGGGGAGAGCGGTCCAAAAGTGCCTCAGCTGAAGCCCATCCAAAACTGGGCAGTCAATCAAAATGCAGTCAAATGCGGTAAGTAGCTGCAATGATTGCAAGTTGGTGCCAGTTCTGCGAAAAGTAAGTGTCTGTGCGTAAGGCGAGAATAACCTATACGCAGTCTTGTAAATATATTGACGACTTAGGGATGAGTTTCATTGTGCAAGTAGAAGTTTAACATCATGTAATTTATTTTCCATACCCCTTTTTCTTTGCCAACTTTGTAGGAGTTTTTTTTCATAAAATAACCATTTTCAAGAAACCATTTTCTCAGAAATATGAGCATTCGGAGGAGGATGGGTATAGAATCCAGAAGCAGACTTTGCAGCAGCGTCTGCTATTTTTTAATGATTTGGAGAGAATGCGGATAAACTTATCTATATTTCACGATCATTTATAAGTCCAAGGTATCGTCTGCAACAGTTCTTCGATTGTAGCATTCTGTGAACCTACCCCTAATGGTACGTCCCTCTTCACCGACATAAATATAGATAATTTTGTAGTAACCTTCAGAGGTATGAAAACTTTAAGGCCAAGTTAAAATTTTCAGATTGTAATTAAATGTCAAGTTAGAAGATATAAACTACACTGGTGTGCAAAAGTTACGTTTCGGAAAATGCCAATAAATTGCAATTTATACGAAAACTATGTTTCGAAATCAGTTCTGGAGAATCCTGTAACATACAATCGAATATCATACACATTTTACAGTGAAGATTCGGTCACGAGGGCAATTAGTGGGGGGGGGGGCGAACAGAAATTGATGAAAATGGAAAGGGATTTCGACTCATCACGTTTCACAGAAAGCTTATAACGAGATGAAAACTTTCAACAATGGTTATGTTTGATGTGCATAATAATTACATACATTTTCGTAACATAACATAAATATTCGGGAAGATATAAAGCTTTCTTTAAATATTCCCAAATTTTCTCGTTTATTTATTGCTACATGAAGAGTTTTCATTCAAATTATACGAAACTTACAGAACACTCGACAATATGTTACAGAAGTATTGTATTAAACTCTGAAGTAAATATATTGAATATTAGAGGAAATATGAATATTTATACTAAATAATTTTTTACTGCGCATGTGCGAGAGGCAGCGGAATTTTTCTTTCGTCATTTCCAGGTAAGATGTATAAAGCAACTTATACAAAATTCCAGATGAATGCTGTTAAAGTTCAGAAAGAGGTTGGCATTTCAGTGAGGTAAATTTAAATTTCTCTTTGAGAGAAGCTAAGTGATGAGGGTTCTTGCACAAACTGATAGTTTCGAAACTTGAATCTTCGAACAGTAACATTGAATTTTAGGAAAGTTTAACGTCCTAAATACCCATGTATACTTATAAACTAAATACATTATTTAAATTGAATTTCGTCGATAAACATACGAAGATTCAAGTTTCGAAAATATCAGTTTGTGCAAGAACCCTCATCACTTAGCTTCTCTCAAAGAGAAATTTAAATTCACCGGTGTATTTTTGATACAATTATGCAGTTAAAATGCTGTCATATCGAAAAATATATTTGTGGGCAATTTATTAATAAAATAAAAATATATATACCTAAAAACACCAATTCGTCCTGTGAAAAAAGAATTTAACAGCGTTTTCAGTCTGGTACCAGAGTTCTCTTCGATGACTTCTGAAGGGTAGACTTACCCACAAGTAATAATAATGCAGATGATTTTCTTGCAAACCCTTAAATCAGTCACTCGAATAATTTCTATACACGTATGTTTTGTATCTGATTTGTATCTGAAGAAGGCTTCTAATACTTCTGTGTACTGAAAATTCCAAGAGCGAGTAATAGGAATGTAAATGGCTTCCTAGCAAACATTTAGATCAGTCACTCGTATAATTTATTTATTTAAGTATTTTCCGTTTGATACCAATTTAAATACACGTCTTTCATCTCTGAGTTATATGTTTTTAGGTCTGTCTCTAGCATTTTTCTCCCAAATCCACCTTTAGTGTCCAAAAGTTAATTGATTTTGATCTTCCCATTTTTTTGCAATCAGCCGGTTATTCGTACATTTGGTTTTTGGAAGATTTTTAAATTGAATTATAATTTTAACATGTTCGTGGACAACAAACATTTTGATGGGTTGCAAAAGTAGATAAGTGATTTATTTTTACTTTGAATTAAATTTAAAAAACAAATGCTGTAACATTCTTTGCTTTTTGCATTGTTATGAAAATGAATGCTATAGCATTCACGCCCAAGAAATTCAAATTCAGTTTTTATCCTCTAGTTTAAAATTTCTCAATAATCTTATAATTTTTAACTGGAGGTATTTATAACTCATTTTAGTTGTGATATTCATGTCATGATATATTCTTTTATTTCGTAAGCAGATTTAACTTAACTTATAAATTTAACTGATTTTAAACGTTTAAGAACATTTTTCTCCCCATTATAATGTTAACTAAAATCGTGGAGAATTCATTATGTCATAATTTTCAAAAAATTTGAGATTTTATGTTCATTAACGCGAATTTTTATTCTTATACAATCATCCGATTTGATAGTTCAATAATGACGCAGACAAAAGGGGCGATGTTATTTTAGGCTCCGCCCAGTGTTACCAAAATTTAAAGATAATTCTATTATTGATTCGGTTTCTGCATCTATAATAATATGTACAGACCAGTATTTTTTTGATATTCATCTCTTCTCAGCAAGGAATTAGGAACAGCACATTTGATAACTTTTGGTTATTAAAGTACATGATATTAAATTCTCAATATATTTACTTATTTTCAAATGATTATTGAACACGAATTAAATATTATTATTAAGCGTTGGAGTAAAGTTAACTGTGAATTTTGAAAGATTTGTTTTAAAATCGTCCTTCAGATTAGAGAGATCAAACTGGTATTAAAATTCAGGTAAACAATACAAAAATTCGCAAAAGTTTGTTACGTGTAAACATTCCTAAAGGCTTCGTTTCCGATTGCAGAAAGTTTTATTTTTCCTATATAGACTCTTTTTACATCAAAATTTAAATTCTTTATATAAGTTCACAACATACACGAAGTAAACAAATTTAATTCATAATTTGTAAAAAGCCGTGTTTGCCTATCACAACAAAATAAAACATTTTTTTAAAATCGATGACAAAATTAAATCTATTTCTTTACGATGATAATAAAATCAATTCATGATCCCGTGATACATGTGAAAAGCACTTCACCGTTGGAGATGACTCGCGTGGCGTTACAACAGTATGGAGGATACCACAGCGTGTGTGATCTACACTGTAAAAAATATCCGTTTTTTCCCGGACTTTTTCCGTATATTTGACGGTTTAAAGCTGTTTTGTTGACAAAACGGTTTTTCACCGTTTTTCGCTCCAGCCATAAACGGTTTAAAACCGTCAGTTCAAATTTTATTTTTCGTCATACGGTATTGCTTTCCATACGATAACTTTCACTTTTCTTAAATGTAATTTTATTGCATTCATTTCATGTTTTTAATAGGGTTCCATCTCCGTAACCTTAAAACACGTGTTCTGGCAATAATTGATTTTTACACCACTAGGTGGCGCCACTAGAGCTATAGGGACTTTAAAACTCAAATAGATTATTTTTACTTTGTTTTGTGAAGTCTCCTGTGGTCTAGTGGTTAGAGCGACTGCCCTTTATTTCTACGAACGCGGTTTCGATCCCCGGCTCGGATGAGTTAGAAGCTTTGTCACCATCTTGCATCGAAATCATCCAAGTAAGTTCAATTAAAAATTATATTAATTAAACTAATTGAAATTAATAATTAAGCCCTGATTAATTAATATTCCTAATTGATAATACACATCAGCACATTTCAACTCAACTCGAACAGAAGGAGAAAAACAACTCAACTCAGTCGCTGACGTCACTTACTTCGATGACTTAATTTTTACGGAGAAAACTTGATTTCATACGGTAAAAAACCGTTGTGACTACGGATTTACTTCGTAACTTTTACGGTTTTGCACAACCAACCCAGCTGCCAGTTTAAAACCGTAAATTTTACGGGATTTTTTTTACAGTGTAATAATTAACTGGAAGTTTTATTGTTACTTTCGTCCTTTATCTTCATGAAAGATGCGCAGTGGATTTTAAAACTAAACTGGCACAGCATCATGTGTATCATTTAGGAATGAATACTTCTATTTAATTCTGGAATCAATTATCCTTTTAAGACCCCGCGTCCATTTTAATGGACATTTTTTTGTGTCCGTTCCAAGTCCTTAAATCCCGCTATCCAATGCTTTGGATGGTCTGTCATCTAATAATTATATATAATTAATTATATTAGTTAATTATATAAATTATTTTATTTATCAATTAGATTAATTAATATTTAATTAATAAATTAAATATATATATTGTTATAAAATTCTGTCATGAGTATTAATCTCGAATTCTGTGAAAACTCGTCGGAGATTATATCTTTGGGTCGCAAGAGGTTATGCACAAGAAAGAAAAGACCGTGATATAATAGCACAATATAAGTTAATGGGCAGTTAGATGTTTGAGAGCAATCGCCGTCACCTTTGTCGCTCGACTGAGATACAATGGGAATTAAATACTTTGTTTAGGAATTCCAAAATATCAAGCTGTTATACATCGGGAAAAATATTACATTCTGTTCGATTTAATAGACGATTAGCAGTATGAAAAAATTGAAAACATGTTGTACAGGGCGTACACAAATGAAATGAGTGACACGCTTCAAAAATTAATTTAAAAAACTAAAAATGTTGGAAATACGAATTTTTTTTTAAATGAGAGAGCATCTAAAAACAATTTTTTTCAGATAGGTAACATGCCATTTCGGTGGTCTAGGGGGTCGTAAATTACTGGAAATCGAAAATCTGTTTAGAGCCATTATCTGAGAAAATATTAAAACTGGAAGACTAATAAAAGCATGCACTTGTAGAGAATTTTACCCTCTTTAATTTGTTAACACACATGTAGAGTGAAAACTGAAGAGTTTTGTGATATTCAAGAAAGACTAAAAAAAGAAACCAGAAAACACGCATCGACTTCTGCTGATCGGTAGACATTGCGTACGGATTTTTCTCACTTTAACAAATTTAGAACGCTGTAACGCCGCGTTACCTATCTGGAAAAAAAACTTTTTGAGATACCCTCTTATTTAAAAAAAAAAACCTTAGTTCCAGCATTTTTAGTTTATTATTATTATTATTAATTTTTTAAATGTGTTATTTCACCTATTTGTGTAGATTTCGACATAAAAGTATGTCCTTCTTCAAGAAATCTAAATTATTTTCTTTAAATACTTACGCGTAGCGTGTTTCAGTTTTCTTCTTTATATAACGCTGGTCTAAACTTAAAGAGAATCACTGAAAAGACTTGTTTGTCAGTAACATATTTCTTCCATTATTTTGGAAGTTCTCGGATGGTTTCTCATTTGTATTCTTCCCGTTTCTGTCGATGTGATGAAGCACATAAGGGAAACGGAAAGCAAATAATCCAAAATACGACGAGAAATACATGTTCTGTATCTTAGTGGATGGATAATTTGTTCGCCAAAGAACGTGATGTTTGTCTTGGGAGCAGTTGGGTCATCGGAAGAAAGCTAATTTCGGGAACGATTTAAATGTAAAGGAATCATCGTCTATGAGGTCTAAGAGTCAGTCTGCAAATTGTATGGATTGATTTAATTTCTTGTATGGTTCAAAATTCAGCTATATCTGAAGGTAAATTTTTGAAATTCCATGCAGGATAGACGGTTGGCTGACGAACGTAATCCGTTCAAAGATTATGTTCATTTATTTATCATTGACTTACAAGAGATTTTTATTGGAATTTAATTAATTCGTACTGAAAATACAATAAATAATTAATACAGTATTATCACGCATTTCGGTTCCCGTCTTTAAAATTCTTCCATCGTCTACAGCATTTTTTGTTGGTACCAGAAATTTTCAAGTTCACTTTTACCTATGCAAGTGGTTTTCAACTGCTTACACTTTTCTCTTATTAACACCGCTATTCTTCTGGTCCATAGAAAAGTGAAAAAGTAGGTTAGTACTGATTATATAGATAATTTCTTTCCATTGAAAAGTGTAAAAGTAAAGTAGTACTGATTATATATATAACCAGCCGCCTTCGGCGACCACCTGGTTTGCCATATTATAACTTATATTGATTCAGTTATATCAAAAAAAGGCAACATATGTAGATTGTTTGAAATAGTTGATATTGTTTTATTTTATGTTAATAATTTGTTATAAATCTGTTTATCGGACGAAGTAATTTCCTCTTTCAATTTTTGAATGTAATAAACTGTCATTTTTGAAGAAGAGAAAGAGAGGAAAAAAAACTGAAACAAATGCCTATTAAAAATCAAGCAAATGGGGTCATGAAAAAATGAATTTTTCGTTGATTGTTTTAGACAAAACAATTAGTTGAATGAATGCAGATTCAGAATGAATAATATAAATAGGATGAATAAATTAAAAGTTCTAATTTTCTCAATTCGTAAATCAAATTTAAAGTTCAGAGAACTGTAAATGAATGCAATCATTAGATGCTACTTCTCAAATATTAATTTTAACTTGTTGCTAAAGTTTGCAATGCACTTTAATTTTAACAAAAATGGTATAAAAATAAAAAAAGCATTTTTTTGAAATAAAAAAAATATAATAAACTCTATAATTCGAGCCAATATTAAACAGTATTTAAAACATAATCTATTATGTGTAATCAGAAAGAGACTATAAATGTATATATAAAAACATTTATAAAAGCATTTGTAATAACGAAAAACTATTAAAGGCTTTCTATAAGGCTACTATATATGTAAAGGCTTTCTATAAGGCTACTATATATGTAAAGGCTTTCTATAAGGCTACTATGTAAAGGCTTTCGTTATTTAAATGCGTGTCTATTGTCCTAGTATAAAATTCTTCCAAGAAACTCTCCGTTGTCTGATATGTTAGCAGTCTGAGCTATTAGTGAACCAATCACCCACTCTACTCTTGTACAAGTCTGCACTTATTGATAAAAATGTCCGTTGGCAATAAATACAGATGCATATATTTTTCCTTTTATTTTATTAGTAGGTACAGATGATTTTCCTGCATGTACTTTTTATTCTTATAGACTTTTTTTTGTTAAAATACTTTATAAACATTTTCACCACATTGACAGCAGTTGGAAACTAATATCTGAATGACATGTGTGATAATTCAATGTAAATCTATTGAACAACACCATATCTAAGCTACTAGTTCAAGAATGAAATCAAATACTTCTAAATGAAATGATTTTGGGAAAAAATCTGAAACTCGTTTTTCTGACTATATAACTTCCATCATTTTTGATAATCTGCATTACTCCATAGGAAAATTCTGTATCGTACTATTGTGAAAAGCTTACGGAATTCATTGGTAACAATATTAATAATTTTTAAATTCATAAATCCAAAAATACATTAATATTCACTCATTAATCGAGAATAATCACTACGTGATGTTGATTAAGACTATAAGACTATAGATTAAATGTAGATTATTATGGCATATATTTATTGGTAAATCTTTTAATAATCATATTTAATACTGAATGTTTAAGTGCAGTAAATCTTTTCGCAATTTCTAGCTTCAAATGTGTTTCCAATAAAATAATTCAATCAAGCCACTGATGCATTGCTTATTGAATATTAAAAAGATATAAAACAAGTAAATATTTCCCCAAAAGTTATACAAATGAATCATGTTGGCTTACATTGTTTGTTGCAAGTGCTGTGCTGTTAGGAACACTGTCATATAATTAACTGTTAAACTAATATAATGAACCGAAATGCACGTTCGCATTATCGTTATTACCTTTACTTTGCCGGAAGCATTGTATTCTACATTCGGCATTTGGATTCTTCTGAATTGGGATGATACTTGTCATAAACAAAAAGCATCTCTCGCTTTGTTGAATAATGATGGTGCATTATTATAGATAAGCCACTTTGTTACAGAAAAGATGCTCTATTATGCGTCCTTAGTTGGTTTTTCTGTTGCAAGATGATTGTTAAAAAGATAATGGCTTTGTTATCAAGAAAATATAATCATACAGTTCATGAATTCCTCCAAAGATATATATAATACTAGCTATGTGACCCGGCGTTGCACGGGCTATCTCGAATAATGCGTCATTCCTTGACGAAGAGAAAAAGTGAGGTCTTGTGACACATGCCCAACATTCTCTCCTAAATAAATAAGGAGAAAAGAGCGGTTCAATCATTCCGTCCGCGTAAAGGCTTCAAAATATACTTTTAAAAAATCGCAAAAATAATCTTTATTTTGTAAAATTACGATTCCGTGATTATATTTTGCCTGACTTTAGTACGGAAGGAATGAGATAACCCAGCGTTGATCGGAATCCGTATTTTTTCATATGCCCGCCTCCAGTTTATATGCACATGAAGCAAGATGCACTGAGTACATGAAATCTTAAAGTGAAACCTCATAGAAAACAATAGTTTTAGTAAAAACCCTATATGAGCGATTTAATTTTCCCTGTTTCTTTATATCAATTACCAAAACCCACACAAAACTCTATCCACATTGACTTGTTGCATTGTTCAGGTTTCCATATTGCAACAATACATTTTTTTTTACTTCTGTCAGCGTCACTTTTTTTATTGTTGTTGTAATAATGTTCTTTAAAGTAAACGACTTCAACAATAAAATAAATTTTGAATTGCTCAGTAACAATGAAAAGTATTGTTATAAAGTATCCGAAACAATGAAAAGTATTGTTGTAAATTAGTTTTTAATTAATATCTTTTTCACTAATTAAAATTTCGATATTTAAATGGCCGAAATGGATTCCTTGAATTATTCCCCATCTTTTGGTACTTTCCGCGCGCTTCTCCATTCGGCGGTTCGTGAGAAGATAGAAGGACATACATACATACATACGTTTGTTTACCTTCGAATTTTAATAGGATAGATTAGTATAAATCATTTTAAAAATCAAGAAATAGTTGTAAGTAAAACTTTAGGATATATATTATTTTAATTTATAATTAATGCATAAAAAATTATTAATTTGTTTGACCTAAATTAGGTTCATTCATCATATTACCCAGGTAGCACACAGTGTTGCCCGATATTGTATAATATTGTACGATATTATATAATATTGTTCAATATCGTATAATATAGTTCAATATCTTTGTGCTACTGGGGTAGTATCAGTTTTCAACTGTGCATATGAAGTAGAGTGTGTTTCTATTTATTTGTTGTTTATGCAAATCTACAGCGTTTGTCTAATCGTGATAAAATTTGACACATGTGCTCATAGAGACAAGAAAACGATCACTGTCATCTTTTCAAAGCACAAAAGTTAATTAAAAATTAAGCAAGATTTTTCCGAAACTTTTACCTCACGAATACTTTTAATGTCACCTTAAATTTAAAAAATTGGCGTTTCCATGGCACCATTTTCATTTCCGTGCGGGATTTTATCTAATTTCAAAATTAATTTGTTACACAAATAAACGAACAATGAGCACACCACGAACAAGAATAAAGACGAAGAACTGTTGCTAAAACACATTAACAGAATTCTGAAAGTACATGAAAAAATACTTTAAAATAGGCTATTCACAGACGATTAATAATTTAAATCAGTGATAATTATTTATTTGGCACATTTATTCCATTTTAGTAAGAATTATTTTGGATTATTTTTACTTTCCGAAGAATGAAAATAGAACATTGCGCTCATAATTTCCTGTCTCCTATGACGTTTTATGCTAAAATGACCGATCAACGTCGGCTATTCTGCTAGATTCATAAAAGGCAATGTTTGTGTGCGTGTGTATGTGTGTCCGCGATGTCCAGACGAATCTGCCACACTTACGGCCTTATTCACCATCCATGGTTAAATCCTGATCAGCGGTTAAAAGGGAATTTACACGAACAAGCGAATCCTGACCGAAATGATCGGCTGGATGTATACCTTAACTGGCGAGTTGGCGAGAAACTCGTTTGGCTCGAAGGCTGAGGGTAATTTAAAAAATCGCCAACAACAGAGAAATTGAGATACCATGCCAATATAGCAACCCAATAAAGTATACATTTGACAATGCATTTCGGTCACCTTTCGCATTATTATAGCAGAACCATCATTTAACCGCTGATCATGGTTTAACCATGGATGGTGAATAAGGCCGTTACATCCATGAAATTTGGCACACAGGTATTCGTAATGGTGACTGAATGCACCTCGAAGCCGGAATTTTGAAATTTAGGGGTCTATTCTGGTACCCCCC
>BGPR01004495.1:18954-63631 GCA_013235015.1 Araneus ventricosus | reverse complement strand
CGCAGAAGATATGAGCTTTAAAATGTTAATCCTAAAACGGATACGATAGAGAATGTGCCCTGATGCTGCAAAATAAATGTTAAGTTGAATAATAATTAGAATTAAATATATTTGTATCTCCCTCACGCACCAGTACAGGTATTTAAGACAACTTCAATTTAAAAGTACAATATTTCTGCAAAGTTTTTAATTATGAACAAATAAGTGATAAATTTAAATTCACATCTGCGGAAATTTTGACAGATTGAAGCCTGTTCTTGAGACAGCGTGTATATGACCACATTATTTTAACTTTGGTAATATACTTCTTCAAATCCAAAAGCAAACTAGATCTAATCGAAAATGGAAAAGTGTCTGAGGGAAGATAAATCAGTAGAAAAAATGAATGGTTAACATCATTATCTAGGCAATTTACCCGCAGGAAAAATTAATTACAAAATCAGTTTCACAATGGAGAACAGGGGGAGTTATAATGATTTAATTTAAAAATATACGTGGTCATGAAACACCTTCATTAAATATACAGGAACGAGATTCGGACGTTGATATCACCTTGTAATGATATCCGCAGTAAATTTGAGGTTAAAAAATCGATATAAGATGCTTATAATCAAATTTCATATTTCTCTTATTTTCATACGCATGTCATAAGTAACCATGGATACAAGAAGATTTTTAATATTTTAAAGTAGGTAACATTAAAAGATTCACCGCAAAATGATTACACCTTTAAGAGAATTCGTTTTTTCATAGTGTGACTATGACAGTTGAGTTGGAGAAATTCAGGTATTTTCATAGTTTGATTTGTTGTATGTAAGATGGACTTCAGCTAGTATTAAGATTACATAAAACAAAAACGTTTCTTCATTCACCTCAGAGACACTTTCAGGTATGCAGTTTTGGGCAAAAATACTGACATGGAAATAGAGCGTTTCATCTGACAGGAGAATGGAAAATTTTATAAAGTACCAAAGTGACGACACAATAGAATTTCATAAGAGGTTTTCGAACTATGCAGAGTTCTAACTGTTATATAACAAAATGTATTTTGTGTTTTAAAAATGAAAGATAGTGAATAAAGTTAACTTTATTGTTCGTTATTCTAATATTTGTTTGTGTATTGCTTGTATTTTTAATTTATTATTAAGTGAAACTGTGCATTAATATTAATATTTATTATTTATCTTGAAATATGATATTTCAACCGAGGGAGAAGGATCAGTACTGTGAGATGATATTTGCTGGAGATGCCAGATCAAAAAAGTGCAATCTTTATTATTCTTTATGGTTTTTTTTCTTAAGCTATCTACTTAATAAGGACGGTAATAATTGTGTATATTTTTCTTAGATACGAGTGAAAATGTTCGGTCATGTTGTTATGCATAGTCTCAATATTCACCCCCGCGGTATGAAACATTTGATGGACAGGACTCCTATGGATTCAGTAGATCTCGTCGCCCGAAATTTTTGGTGGAACGAAATCAGTAGCACAGTAGGTAGCTTTAAATTCATGCCTTTCATCCCTATCTGGCGTCGATTGTGGATTCAAGTCATCGATGCTACTTTCAAGAAGTCTTTTCAGTATTTCTGTTGTCAGAATATTACTTTGCAAGAAATCTGTTTCTCAGTGGCATAGCAACAAAGGGCAGGGGTATTGCTGTCCCCATTCATTCATTCATTCACTATCCACTCCGAACTAGCTTGCCAAAATTGGCTTAAGGCTTTACATGGCCCGGAGGGGGAGGGGTTTTTTATTATGCTCAAAGAAAATTACATACTACACCGAAAGACTGGTGGATCAAGATACATCGAAATAAATTCAAAAATTTAATATAAAAAGCAAAATCAATGCTGCCACAACTCAATCAGCCGAAAACGGCCGAGAAAAGATACATAAAATGCAGAAACAGCAGTAGTTAAAAAAAACCAAACAATAGTTTAAAAAAAGTCAATTTAAATCCAAACACATAAAACATATGCACGCAAACAACACTTCATAAAAATACAAGGTGTAGAAATCTAAAATGGGCAAAAGTGATTAAAATGTTATAGTAAAAAAAACTAAATAGAGAATCAACTAGAATTAAAATTTAAGCTAAAAGTTTAAAAGAGTTTACATTGAGTCCCCAGCGCCATGGAGGCTAAACATCAGTGCTTGTTCGCAACCTTTGGAAGCCCAATATGTTGGTGCAAAAAAATTGCGTTTTCAATTGTCGCCATTTATGCATTGTAAGACACTAATGCTCACCAGGAGCAAAAAAATCTTATTAAGAACAGGACGCTACTTACCCTCAATACTTCACTGCTATTTTTCCCAATCTTTCTTATCTCAATCTAGAACATATATAGAGAAAGCATTACAATCATCAAAAAAATTAACCTGTAGATTTTAAGATTTTTCACTTTGCAGAATATCTTGAGGCCAAGAGAAACATGTTCGGAACTGGAGCTGTCTGTTTGTAAAGAAGATAATTTTAAAAAATATAAGGAACAAAAATAATGATATTTGGTTTTTTAGCCAAAATTGTAAACCTGTATCAAATTTTGGAGCAAATTCGTCAAGTGAAAAAGTTTCTTTTATAAATAAATGCTCGATATTCTATCCTTAACGATAAAACTATAACGACCTATATTAGCAACATGCCCTTTTTCATTCGCATCCAAGGAAAATATATACATTTATTACTGTTCTTTTATGTCGATAGTACAAGAAAAAAATATGGACAGAAAGAAAAAAAATAAAGATTAATTTATTGAGCTGGCAAGAACTCGCTCCACAAACAAATATCACGTCACAGTATTCAACCTTCTCCGCGTTAACTTTATTCATTATCGGTTCATTCACAAAACACAAAAAACATTTTGCTACAAAACAGTAATAACAAGGGTGCATAAAGAACTCGGGAGCGTTCTTCGTCAGTTAGAAGTATAACAGAGAAATATATCCAGGTTAGAAAACAGCATAATTTCCCCTTGACTCATAGTCGATTTCTCACACATTTTTGTCTAAAAATTAATAATTTATATACTCACAATAGGTTTTAAACCCCCTAAAAACGTTCGTTCTATTAATAAAAAGGAATAAAAAGTACAAAATATTTGAATTGGGCTTTTATACTGCAAATAAGAAATTAGAGAAAAAGGTTAAAATAGAGCGAAATTTTTAAATTTATGAAACTTTATCGTACTTGCGGCACCCCTAGACATATTCCGATTGCCATCAAATTTTATTGTTGCCTTTTTTGCATAAAAAGGCAACTTGTCCGCACTATTACAATTTTTTAAAAAGAATTTTTTTTTTTCGTTCCATCCTAATATTAGTGCCTCTAAGGGCTAAAAGCATACATGCGCCGATAAAAACGCTTTTAGTTTTTTCAAAAGTAGTTTGAACCTTCAATGTGTTGGCTTCAAGATTGACATTCATAAGACTTCTTCTAAGACTAAACAAACATTTATTAGAACATTAAAACACAACTATTACACTTCGTATCTGCGTACATCGTAACATCGTTCAACCGTACTCTTACTCGTCTCTCTTACTTTTTAAATCAAATTCAAAGTAGTCAACATCTGACTGTTGCCACTTATCTGATATGATACACTGTTATAACAATAAATTAGTTGAAGCCATACTTTTGTCAGGCATAAATATTAAATATGCTTACAAATGCGATATGACAATAATCCACATACTACTTTCCAACATTGTTAGCGAATGAATTAAATTTAAATAACTAATGGGTTTTTGGTTTGGTAATTTCGAAAAATAGCGGACATATCTGAGATAAGATGTTTAAATAATTTTGATTTAGAAATAAAATACTTTCCACAAAATCTGCAAAATATTCCAAAGATCTTCGAGAGCTATTCTTCATAGAAAATTTTCAGACGTTTAAGATGTTTAAGGATTTCTAAAAATACCTTAAAGATGAGTGTTCTTTTTCTAAAGTGTCCAGTTTCTTCAGATTATGAATACCTCTAAATAAGAAAGTTGCTTGTCCGCAGAGAATGTTTGAGTATTTTATCTCGTTTACAAATGTCATTTTATATGAATTGACCTGAACTTTGCAACATAATTCTGTTGCTCTTGCAATCCTCTTTTCTTTTCGTTCATTTTTTTCAATAAAATTAAGGAAATGCTCATTTTCAAGCTCCGTAGTCACCTGTAATGCGCCTTCGACATTTTCTTCATAAAAGTTTTTGATTCAGGCCACCATTTTTCTACAAGAAAAAGATTTTGTGTGGCATGAGAATCTGGATCAAGGAAATGATTTCGAAATACAGAGGTATCAAACTCATTTGCCAGCGCGGGCCAAACGAAGTCTAAGTTTATATGGCCGCAAAAATAAACTAAGTTTAAGTTTATTTGGTTAAGTTTAAGTTTATTTATAAATAAATCTAAGTTTATTTAGCCGCAAAAATAAACTAAATTTAAGTTTATTTGGTTAAGTTTGAGTTTATTTATAACTAAGTTTAAGTTTATATATAAATAAGTGTAAGTTTATTTGGCCGCAAAAAATAATTAGAAACGCAGGATTATTTCAAAACACTATAAAAAAGAATAAGAACAACGGTAAACTTGATGGTTTCGTCCTGACACTTGGCATCTCTTCTCTGCTATAATCTTTCCTATTTCGGAAAGATTTTAGCAGATTTTAGTCTGCAATGATTGCTCTCAAAACTGATCTAAAATGAATGTCAATGGTTTTGGATCTTACAGGAGACTAATTCCCTTTCAAAAGTGAGAATAATTACTCTCACCAATTACGACTTTTAAACATGGAAATAATTCCATATGTTAATTTTCGAATATTTTTAAACCCGGATGGCAAATACTTGAGAAATTCAGGAATTCAGGTTCTTTAAGATTCTTTTTAGATAAAATATCAAATCTTCTGTTAAACACGGAGTATAAAATAAACAGACGTTTGAGATTATTAGTCTAGTTATTGACTTCTTGCTGATTCCAATGTCAACTTTATATGATTATTTCGTTGCATTTTTTAGCATGCTAGATACTTTGCTATTCTAATTTTTCATGGATCTTGTTGAGCTACTTAAAAAAGCTCAATCGGTGACATGGAATACAATGTTTATTTTTCTCTAACATTTTATAACCACAAAGAAACACTATTCATTTAATTTATTATCTTAAAGGCGAACATCGAAGTTTCACCTAAACGAGTGCCAATAAAACTTTCAAAAGAATATTTAAGTTCACCTCGCTTAATTCATACAGGGTTCTTCGATTTATGGCCGTGGTGTCCTAGTGGTTAAGCGTCGTCTTCGGTGCCGGAGGGTTTCAGGGTCGAAACCCGATTCCATTCAAGATCCGTAGTGTAGTGGGCCTGTTGCACGTTTAATCATATGTACGGGGTCAAACGCCCTCCCGATATAGGGTAGTGTGGAAGTTTGGAGAGGGGGTGCCAAATCAGGCATCGCCCTCGTCATCTGACCACGGTTCAAAATTACGAGGTTCGTCCCAAAATAGCCCTAGTGTTGCTTCAAAAGGGGACGAAAATATAAATAAGATAAACTTCATATATTCATGCGGAAGCTGTTTCAGAAATGACTGAACCAATTATTTCAACTCTAGGCATTAAACGTAATCTTTGCTCAAAAGATATTTTGTCTCTGATAATACCATCTCATACTTGGAATATTAATCTCTTCACTGCACATTACCAAATAATATAGCAGAAAATGAAGCTACCTTTTATTCCTCCTGTAAAATTCTAAAAATCATTAGGCTTTTTTTCTAATGTTTGGACGAAAAACTTAAATGGACATGAAAAACTGCTTCGTATTTTTTTAATTCTATAATGCTAAACGATCTTTTAAAGTAAATTAATTATATATATTTTATGTAATATTAATGCTATAAGAATCGCATATTTAATTCTTTAAAAATTATTTATAGATTTTGTAAAATTAAGTAAAACTTAAACAAATTCATAATACCCAACAATGGGCTCTAAACGATGAAAAATATAACTAACGATTTAAAAATAAAGACTAAGAGGCTTAACCATAAAAAAGCATAGTTTATAAAGTGCTTCATTCTGGAAATATATAAAAAAAATTAATGGTGGAATGAAAGTTTTAATTATTTAGAAAAGCCTCTATTTTCTTGAAAGCATATTTAGTTATTTGTAGTAAATATGTGTCTGTGAAAAAAAGCTGAAGAAACATGTCTGTCGCATTTCTTTCTGTAGAAAATTTATGATCATTTTATTCGTTAATGCTGCAGGCAAATACGTTTTTTTACATCGTTTGCTTTTAAATGTGACTATTCATTGATAATTATGAAAAAATGTTTTAATACACGAAATTCATTCGCCGTTTATTAGAATATCATTTGATTACCAATATTCTAAAATTAAATGCTATTAATTTTATTAATACATTCCATGATTTTTTTGTTCCATCTAGAGCAATTTAGAAAAAATCGTATCTAAAGAAATCTGGTAATTTGCGCCATATCAATTACTTTTTTTCAAAAATAGTTTCGGCTTTATTATTATATTTTTCTTATCTCTCTCTAAAAACATACATAATTTCGAGACTATATTTCATGAAAAAAAAATATCATTAGATGCAATACGTTAATTGACAAAAAACATGTATGTTTAATGACTGAAATTTATTATCGTTTTATAAGTAATTATATGCAATGAAGAGTATCAATCAAGATAATTCAAACATTTTTAATTATCGTGTACCGCTTCAGAGATATTTTAAAAATTTGTTCTATTTTATTCATGGAACAAGCAGAAAAGTAATGAATTTTGTTCAATCGTTTTATAGGTGAGCCACCTCAAACTGCACGTCATATTTGATTATTTTTGCTGTTTGTTTACATACCTTTTCAGTTTCCTGTTCAACACATTCGGACCTCATCATTTTGAACCACAGTCAGATGACGAGGACGATCTCTGAGTTGGCACCCCCTCTCCAAACTTCCGCGCCACACCAACGGGAGGACGTTTGGCCACTACGTATGATTTAGCGTGCAGCAGGCCTATACACGGCGGATCTTCGGTGGAATCGGGTTTCGGGCCTGCAACCATCCGGCCCCAGGGCCGATGCCTTACCACTAGGTCACCGCGGCCCTTCAATACATTCAAAATGAGTCAAAATGAATTCTTTAATTTCAAAGTTTTATTGGGCTAAAAGTAATTGTAGCATGTATTTGAAAGATACATGCTTCGACAGATAAAATATTCAAGCTTTGAGTACAATTATCATAGATGTTCAATGTGCGCTCCATTTGCCGTAAGGTAATGCATCGAGTCCGTAATCTCTTTCCAAATTGAGAGGTGGTGGTTGGATATGCAAGCATAATAACATGTAACCATTTCAGCGGATTGGTCATTGGGCTGAGTGAGACAGAGAACTGTTATCCTGGCCACCTCGATGCCCAAATCGAACTCTACGTAATTTCTTTTTGTGGTGGTCGATAGTAGATCTCACTTGTGTCTTCCTATCCAACGACTGTCACTCCGGTTTGAAAACCCGAATCACTGCTGCTATTGGAAATATCCATAGAGACACGTTACCGAAGGTTCGGAAAGAATTGAATTATG
Source organism: Araneus ventricosus (assembly GCA_013235015.1). Taxonomy (NCBI): domain Eukaryota; kingdom Metazoa; phylum Arthropoda; class Arachnida; order Araneae; family Araneidae; genus Araneus; species Araneus ventricosus. The sequence continues at coordinate 56,045 of BGPR01004495.1, read as the reverse complement.
GACTCGATGTAGGCCGTGTGGAAAAAGGGACGCATATTGAACACCTGTGATGACTGCACTCAAAACTTCAATATATTAGCTGTTGAAGTGGGTACCTTTCAGCTATATATAGCAACTACATATTGCCTAGCAAACCTTTGAAATCGTTACATTTTTTTTTACTCGCTCTCTCTAAATTCATCTTCAATACAATATAACTAATCTTCTGTAACCTCAGCAACACTCTTTGAAATTACAGTGGAATCTCCCTATAACGAAGTCGCTTGGTTCCAGTTGAAAAATTCGCTATAGAGGAAAACTTCGTTATGCGGAGATTAGAGATCTTTGCAGTCATTTAAATAAGTGTTACAAACCTTTTAGTATGTGCGATGAGTTCAAAAATATTCAATTATGACTTTCAATTAAAAATGAAATAATATTTATTATAAATTTGTTAAAATTATACTAATTTTTATTGTATAAACAAAATGCTCAAAAGTGAAGACAATTCACCAATTTAGAGAATGATATGTACTAGTACGGATAAATATAAAATGTGTATTGTCACATCCATTTGCTGTTTCCACCCCCACTCCACCCCGATTCTTGGAATCTTGACCCGTAGAAATGTTGCTCCCTCTCTAGAAACAAAGTTCCCCACATTACCCTTCACATAGCATTCTATTGTTATGTGTTATCGCTGGAATGAACAATGCGAGTGGTTCCAGAAACAGGCACGTGTGAGCGATTTGTTTGCACAGAAATTAGCAACTTTCTTCAAAAATGACAAAAATTGTAAAGATAAAGGTCTGAAAAAATTCGTTATAGGGAGACAACCACTTCGTTATATGGAGAATATTTTGAATGTTATTTGACATTCCGATTAAAAATTTCGTTATAGGGAGAAATTCGCTGTAGGGAGACTTCGTTGTAGGGAGACTTCGTTGTAGGGAGACTCTACTGTAATTCTTTCCTTCGCTAAAAATAAGCTTTCTAGATATTTATTTATTATCATCCACATATTTAGAGATTTCCTGCATAATCCTTAAATGTTATTTTGTCTAAAGAATGCGCAATAAATTTTGATCAATTTAGTTTAGCGTCCCGTTTTGAAGGAATACGAGGGCTATTTAGGGACGGACCTCGTAATTCTTCGTAATGACGAGGACGACACCTTAGCTGGCAGCCCCCTCTCCAAGCTTCCATGGCCACTGCGTATGATTTGGCGTGCAGCAGGCCCCATACACGGCGGATCTTCAGTGGAACCGGGTTTCGAACCTGCGACCCCAAAGCCGAGACCTTACCACTAGGCCACCGCGCCTCATATTCTGATCAGAAATTCAGAAATTTTCCGATTATGTGATATCATGATAATTTGTGTGTAGAATGTCTGTAGCGTCCACGAAAATTCGTGGGCAACGAACGAAGACACGTAATGTCTTCGAGATACTAGATATTGAAGTAAGTACCAGACGGACGGAAATTATATGCCCATTTTTATTTGCAATTGTTTATTTTTTGGTGGTGTTTATTAATGAACAGTTTCTAAAAATGTAATACACACAAGTATTTTAGAAAGGGTAACATGAAAGCTGTTACTATTGGGAATCTCCTTAAATGCATTTTTTCAGTCATATTCAGCACTAAAGCATGATGAGAGATTTTTCTTGAATCTTTCGGATATATAATAATTTGCGTGAGAGACAAATTTAAATTTGTTAGACAACAGCCAATTATGCATTTCACTTTATGGTGGAGTTTTAAATGTACCCTTACACAACGTTATCATTAGCGTCATTCCGAAATTAAGTGCCCACCAAAATTCATTTTGCCAAGTCATGACCTTGAATTTACTTCTGCATTTTAAGGCTCCTAATTTAAATCGCCTTTACAATCAGAAGCTCTGAAACTTAACTGCGCAGAAGACTCTTCTTGTCCGAAGAACCTGGGGTTTAAAATCTGCGAAGATTTGCGTATTATTGCTATATAAAATAGGACTTCGAGAAAGAAATTCTGACTCAAGCATTTTTCATCTGATTGTAATTAAAAATAATGAAAAAAATTAACTTATAGTTTCTATAACTTGAAAATGGGAATTTAGAAATTCATCGGACGAAGTGCAGAACCAACCTAAAAATATTAATTTCAAGATGAGGCTGTTTTCACAAAACGTGACACCAAATATGTAATGCTATTTTTTTCAAATTGTTTTCCGTATTAATTATAAGAACAATGTGCATCGTATTGGAGCTTATTCTAGTTTGCATAGAAAATCACAAACGTTTACTTAAAGTTTACGAAGTTTAAAGTTTATTTTTCCCAGAGTCAAGTGATAATAAGACAATGTTTATGAACGTGGATGTCTCTCTCTCTCTTTGCGCGAGTGTGTATTTGTGCATTAACTGATTATGACACTTTTTATTTTTGAACTGATTGTGCGAGTGTGTGGTTGTGAATTAACTGATTATTTAACGGTGACACTTTATTTTTGAACTAGCTCATATACCTGGCGCTTCTCGGAATAAAAATATTTTCAGGTCGTATATTATTAAAAAATTTGTTGTTTAATTCATTGTCATGAAACCTGGACTGAATCCTTCTTTATGCCTCGGTATTTGTGGACAAAATTATACTACTGTCCAAAAGTATTGCAGAATTTGTAAAAAGCGAAAAATTTGGTTTTGAAAAATTACAATGATTCACAATCAGTTATGCAGAATCTCGGGACATACAATCTTAGGAACTCACATTTAAAAGTGAAGATTCGGTCACGGGGGCATTTAGGAGACTGACTAGAAAGAAATGAAGAAGGAAATGATTTGGGATCACCCCGTTTCAAAGAGCTGATAATGATTCAAAACTTTCATCGATGGTTTTATTTGCTGTGCGTATTACTTACATGCATTTTCTTCAAAATAGCACGTATTTTCTGAAAGACATAATGGTTTTATTTTTCTTTTCACTAATTAATTTTCTTTATTTTTTCTGTTTAAATCTTACATATGAAGATAAATTAAAACTAATTTCAACAAACATAGGGTTATCTTTATTTCTCTTATAGAATCAAATTAACTGTGGTGCATTCCTCAGGTGTTGAGAAGGCACATGTTATAATAAGTTTAGGCCTAATTTTTTGTTATATGTTTTATTGTTATGATTACTTTACATTAAATTCTGTTAATCTTTCCTTTAATCTATGATAATTAGTGAAGATATTTAAATAATTCTGGCTTTTGAATTTTACTTGCGAATTAATGCATCACTCATTAAATATTCAATACAATTCAAATTTAAAAGTTGAATTTTGCTTCTACTTAATTTGTAACTTTTCTGACATATAAGATAATTTCTTCTTTCAGAATAGACATAAAATCCAAATTATGAACTAATTAATTCGGAATCAAAAATCTAAAAACACTTCGACAGATTAAGCTTTTCTTTTCCTCAACTACAATACACATCCAAATACTCATTAATCGCATATTCTGCATTTCCATCGTTAAGTCGTCGATAAAAAGACTAAGTTATGACAATGTATGATTGTTATTAATGAAAACGTGACTGTGCAGCATATTTCCAGATTCTGAACTTCCTTTTCCACTTAAAACAATCCGAAGATTCTTTCCATGTCGCAGTCTAAATTTCCGAGATAATAATCAGTGACGAAGCCTGCCCCTGCGTCACGGGGCGAAACATTCCTCCCACTTAAGTAGCTCTTGGGTACAAGATTCGGAATGCTCTCTTCCAATTAGAGTTCCGATTCATTAAGAGAGCTGTCATTAAGGAAACTTAGTAATAAAGTCCTGTTTCCGATAACCGATGGCTGGCTTGCATACGATGAGATTGATTTCAGTTTTTAACGAGGGATTTCCCACGGCTATATGGAACGAGAATTTCGGACTTTGCCAGTTTCGATTGATTAGCAGTGGGATGAAACGATCAAACTTTATAAATGCATAATTTTTAAAACGGAATAAAACGATGCTTGCGAAAAAAATAATTGAACGATATCGAGTCAAAAATTTTGCAGCAACTTGGAAGGTACTTTTAAATTTCAGTTGCACTTTGAAATGAAAGTGAAAAAGGGACTAACATTTTGGAAAAATTACAGAAATTTGTAGTTATTTCTTCCTCTATTCATATGATTTGGACAAATTAAAATTGATACCATTAATGATAAGTACTTCCTATTTTTAATATCATCGACCAAAAGTCCAATAAAATAAAAAGAAAATGTTACTCCGTTTCATTTGATTTTTATAACACCGTTACAAGATATTTTTAAAAACTGCAATTACCTATTTTAAAAACTGGTTTAAAATTTATTTTTCATTTAATATACAGTCTTGTCCAAACTTCAAGCAAAGTACTCGAATATGTGTTATTAAAGAAATCTAAATGCGATTTGAATGAAACGCAGAATACGGATGTAATATGATTCTAGAAGAAAACTGCAGTAAAATCCAGGGATAGCATTTAGTTTTATTATCCAAGTAAAATTTGAGAGAAAAAAATTCAAACTCCTAGTTTCAGGTGAAGTAAAAAATAATTTTTAAAATGTTGATACCGAAATGTACTAAGCTTTTAGCTCCAGCAGAAATCCTATGCCCTCCTATCAATAGTCCTCCTATGCTTTTCATGAGGGTATGCAAGACTTTCATGCTCACAAATTGATCAAAGGCTCGTATAAAACCGCCGCCAGTTTTGAACCGAAATTGGAGACTGCTGAATAGCTGGAAGTCTTCTGCTGACTATATCCTACGCATGATTTATAGAAATAAGAGTCTGTTGCATTTATGATTAAAATGCCCAGAATTAGAAGTCAAATACATGGGTTGGATATATTCACTTTGAATGAAGTCTTCGACTGCCACCCAGAGGTGATGAAGGGAGTTAGCATGCATCTCATGAATTTCACCAATTATTTCTTAGACAAAAATACCCATTTGGAGTTTTTGAAATATTATTTAATCCTTTTCCTAAATAATAAGGCTTCATATAACAGCAAACTCATAAATTCTCTTTGAACTTGTCATGCCTCTTCAGACTCTTTTATAATTGTTCCTACGTAGACAGGTGCTTTGTATATACACTCTAGCGGAGTCACAAATGTTTCATGAATAAACTATGTTTTACTTTTTTCAAACGGTTCTCCACAAAAGTTAAGTTCTCCACTGAGTTAAGTTTAGTTTTAGTTATATTATCGACCCGTTTTGAAGCAACACGATGGCTATTTTAGGTCAAACCACGTAATTTGGAATTGCAGACGACATCTGAGCATTCTACCCCATTTCCTAACTTCTGCAGAGGCCACGCTGGCCTAGTGGTAAGGTCTCGGCTTTGGGGCCGTAGGGTTCCAGGCTCAAAACCCGATTCCACCGAAGATCCGTCGCGTATGGGGCCTGTTGCATGCTAAATTATGCGTAGCGGCCAAACATCCTCCCGTTGGTGTGGCGTGGACGTTAGAAGAGGGGGTTTCAGCTCAAGTGTTGCCCTCTTCATCTGACCGTGGTTCAAAATTACGCGGTCCGTCCCAAAATAGCCCTCGTGTAGCTTCAACACGGGACGTTAACATAACTAAACTAACCTAACTTCTGCATTACACCAGCCGGAAGATATTTGGTCACGTCCAACAAGCCCACAGGGAGGAACTACTGTGGAACCATCTTTCCAACCTGGAAACATCCGCGGCCCCCAACCGATACCTCACCACTGGGCCACCGCGGCTCTAAGACCAGTCTAAAGAATGTCAATACTTCTCACAGAAACATATAACTGACCTTTGTTTTTTTCCCACAGAATTCGCGAAATATAGCACAGAAAAAAATGATGGAGAAAGGCTCAATATAAATTCATATGCGACCATTATATCAAGACTTATCTACGTGTCATTCGAATTGACGCAAATTAAATGACACGATGAATTTCTAGCATGAATTTTATTCTCTTAGGATAATAAATGTCATTTTAAATAAATTCTCTACTTCCTTACTTATTTTCTTAAAAAGCTGACGTTCCGAGTAACATAACTTGTTCCACAAATCGCAAAGTATTGGATTTTTTAAAATTTTTTTCCCCTATTTAGAACACAAATTTGGTGATTTTTAAAAATATATCAAACCACTTATCAAATATTCTATATTCTTGCAATGTGGTTGCAGAGCTATGCAAATAAAATCTTAGAGCATTCTTAAGAATGTAGCAATTTTCAATTTCTGGATTTCCCATTCTATTTCAAAACAATCTTCACCTCTTATTTTTCTACCCAAGCGATTTACTAAGGGTTCTAAGTTTTCGAGATTATAGCCAGCGACGAGAAGAGACATTCCTTCCACTTAGTAGCGCTAGGATAGAAGATTCGGCCCGCTGTCGCCAATTAGTTTTCAGATTCATTAAGAGCCCCTGTCTTTAGGAATCGCAGTGAATGAAGAGTCGCCGTCTTCTGTAACTGATTTCAGGATAGTATAAATTGCAATTGAATTCAGTTTTTAGTAAAGGTTTCCTTGCGACTATAAATCGAAAATTTGGGATAAGGAAGGTTTTACCTGTGTCGATTTCCTGGTAACGAAATGGGACGGTAATATCTTTTTAATGGGAAAACTATTTTCCTACTAAAAGGTTAACTTCAATTATTTCTTTTAAAAATAATAATATTTAACCTATTTAGTCGGAATTTAGAAATATTGAAGTTAAACTGTTTTCCTATGGTGTACTGTGTGCTACTTCAAAGGTTATCTTAAAAATAAAATTTCAAGCTTGTAGGTGGAAAATTAAATATGTTATCCTATATCCGGTATCCTGACAAAACCGGATTTTTCTACTAAAATAAGCTAAAAGAAATCAAAAGAAAATAAATAAAATGATTCCATCCCCGAAATGAGAAATTCTTGCAAAGATTTGTTTAATAATACGAAAGTCGAGAATCAGACAAAAGTAACAGCATGCCATTTTATCCATTATTGAACTAATAGAAGCAGTTTAAAGTAGATGTCCGGTATACCGGACATCAGGTCTGAAGGGGTTTGAACTAGTAAATTGTGATTGAACGTAAAGAACTTTTAATACAGGCAGAAAGCTTTATAATGAATGATTTTGTAATAAATGGTTGAAATTCTTTAGAGTTCAAATTTGAGTGCAAATTTCAATATCCAGTGAATATATCACTTTTAAAGTTGTTGCAATCGACATACATTTGAAACGTTAAATGCTATTTAATCTGCAGAGTGAGAATAAAATAAAGTGGCCTATTCAGAACATTCTAACGGTAACGGAATTTGACTTACGGAGTACCGCGTGGATGCGAAACATCCGATGCACTTCCGCGTCTAATTAAGGTTTGTTCTTTTAATTAAAATAACAGTTTATTAATTCGAGTTTCAGCTTTTAAAATAGTTGGAATTAATTAGAAAAGTGACTTTCGCTAGGTGATAAACTTCAAACTATTGGATTAATTACAAGTAATTTTTTTCCGCTAAAAATTTTAGGAAATTGTGTTATGTTAGTTAGTCACTCTGTGACCACATACCGTATTTTTTAATTGAAACCAGAGTTTAGACTCTAAAAGAAGATAATTTTGAGTTAAATGTACTGACTGAAAACGTTTTGAGACAAAATTTGGGGATGATTTTGGATTAGAGATAGTTGGAGCTCTCGATGAAAACGGGGGTTTGCTCAACCTAGAGATTTAATTATGCAGAACATTCAACAATTGCTAATAATAATGATACCCATGCAAAAATCTGTACATATACTATTCAAAGCATTAACCCATTGATTCTGTGACAAAAAAATTAGTTCTAAAATAGTCAGAATAATCGTAATCCAGAAGAATCGAAAAATAAACCCTTCAAAAAAGGTGCAGAATTGTGAGAGGAAAAAAAGTTAAATCATTGTCTTCGAGTGGAAATATTGCAAAATTTTGAAAGGCTTGAAATCTGTCTTTTTAACTTGTTTTTCTCCAAAACTACTTATAACAAAAATATTTGCTAGCCTCTATTCTTCGTACAAAGACGCTGCAGTTTTCCTTGATAAAGTTATCAATTATTCAACACAGTTCTTATCAATAATCGGCATACAATCTCATTTATTTCCGGTGCTATCTTTATTTTAAAGAACTTCGTGTAGCTGACATCCATGTGATTAGCAGGTGTCTTATTTACACTATCAGTTCATTTCTCGCAATTCTCTTAGATGACACTTGGTAGCAATGTACAAGTTTTCAGAGTGTGATCTGTGATCTGTTTCAGTGACGCTGACAGATAAGTGACGGATATGATAAGACACGTGTGACATTGACGAATGCTCAATGTATCGAAAGTACTGCAGTAATCAAAAGCTATTCGGATCTGTTCTTTGAAAATATATAGATGCAAGAAACCGCTTGTAGAATAAGCACGTGTTTTATTTCGACTATCAGTCTATTTCTCGTATTTCTCTTGTATGCAATTTCTACGTTTTCAGAACATGATCCTTTTAGTGACATTGACTGATAAGTCATGGGTATGATCGGACTCGTGTGGAATTGACGAAAACTAAAGGAATTCAAAATACTGTAAATCCTATTCAGATTTGCTCTTTCAAAACATGTATGCTTATGAAACCACTTGTAAATTATGTTCAGAAGTTCATATATCGTCATAAAAACCTAGCAACTATTAGTTATTTATTTTCTAATATAGTTTATAAATAAATTAGCTTTTAATCAAATATGATTTTTAATTTCTAAAATGGAGTATGCAATTGAGCAAAGAGCACCTTTCAATTTTACTTATAATAAAATCTCTATAATAATAAAGGAGAATGTGTCTGTGTGTTGGTCCTCTACAGGGCAGACCGCAGGACACACGATTTGGCACAAGCATACTCTGAGGTGTGGAAACGTGCACATGGGAGCCCTTTTTTGAAATTTTAATTAAAATTGTAATTAATTAAAAATTAGACGAAATTTCGGCGTTTTTCTTAATAATTTGCGAACCGATTACAGCACAAAAATTATTTTTACACCATCTCAAAGTGCAAACAATTATCTTTTTACTGATGTAAATTAAGTTGCCGTATAATTTTTTCTCTGATTTTAATATTGTTTTAATATATTTTTGGCAGAATTTACAACGATACTTTTCATTGTTGCAACGCAATTCAAACCGTTTTGATTGTTTAAACAAATATTTAATTGCGTATTTCTCGTTCATCGTTGTAAGTTGAGGCAATATCGTAATACATTTTGCTATCATATTTTATTTCATCAAAACTTTTTGGAATCTGCAAACCAAGTTATGAGATATTATATATATATTAAAGAATATATCCAGTAAGCTGAGTGACTATGGTTGCTATGTTTTCATTCTTTCTTTCAACATGTTTTAATCCAGCTAACATGCCGCAAAATGTTCTTCACTCTTTTAATGTTGAAATCGAATGCATATTTTGCAAGAGGAATAAGAAAGTGTAGATGGCACCGACAGCGTGCAATTAGATGTTACATACATAGTCAGTTACTTGACTCCATTAGGAACATTTATGTAGACAATGAACAGAACAGATGCAAGGCCACTAAAAGAATATGGGTTAAATATCTACCACAATCTATAGTTTAAAAGTACGTCGTTAAATGAACCATGACTATAAAATGACGCAAGGTTCAATTGAAATCATATCCCCGGAGAACAAGCTGGTCGCCGAAGACGGCTAGTATCTAATATAAAAGAGCTTCAAATGTAGAAAGCCTTTCAGAACGACGCTGTAACAAAAAGTAAATGAAAATTTAAAGATTTTACGCTGCTTAAAAAAGACAGAGAAAGATTGAAAGAAAATATTCTTTTCTGATAGATTGCTGTTGTGTTGTGAATTGTGAATTTCCAGCCCATTAGGAAAATTTATTAACAGAGAGAATCATTCGTGCATTCCCTAAAAGCCCAAAAAACCGTGCACTATTGCTACGATATATTTATGATATTGTACGGCATTCAAAATATTGAACAACGTCATGGAGATATGGTACAATATCTTGTGCTAATAGGTTAAGATATAAAAAGGACCTGAATTTAGTGTAATGTATCACAGATTTTGCTTCGTGACAGTAGTTGTTCTGGGATTGTTCTTGTTTTCTTGTATTTTTACTAAAACAATTCAAGAAATACCATTTCATTAGTTCCGTATTCACTTTTTATTTAAACTGTGATATTCGTTACAAAATATTTTGTCATTTCTAAAGTTTTCTCTTTAAAATGTAGTGTGGCAATACAATATATGTCTTACGAGCGTTGCCTAGCAACGCACGAAAAAGATGCTAGATATTATAAGATTTAAAATGAGTTGTTAGAGAGAGAGACCAAAAGGTAACGACTGATGTTGATAGCCCAACGAATGAACGGTATTATGGTGAAAATTTATATTAAAATAAAAGTGCTTTTTTTATAAAAATTCTGTTAATTCATCCTGAAATACACTACAATACGCTTACTAAAAAAATCTACAGAGATTCCAATTATACTGTTACATAATCAACATCAATTAAACAAAGAATTTTAAAGTTGTAAAGACTTAATCATAATTTTTAAAAATGTATGCATTAAGACATTAAAATTTGTAAACAATTCATCTGAGAGACATTAAGGGACTTAATAGAATATGAAGGTCTTCAGAAAGTTCATTAAAAATGTTGTAAAATTTATATAATGAGAAATGATCCAATTAAACTTAACAAACACCATCTCAAACAGACGCTTATTTCTAAAAGTTCTGGGCCAGCAAACTGAAAACAGTTATATGTCAACACAATCATTCATATGATTAATACTTTTGTGAAGACTATCAAACAAGAAAGATCTCTTCGGGATTTTAAACTGCGAATATTAAAATATAACACGGATAAGATGCAGATATGTCTTGAGAACAGAGTAAATCACGCGCGGATTTATTTTGTACTTGCTCTATAATTTTGATTTTATTTTCAAAGTAAGGATACCAAATAAGACTAATATTCGAGATTTGAGCTGACAACACTAAACTATAAAACTTTTAAAACTTGTTCATTAGAAAAATCTTTAGTTTAAATTAAATAAGTTATCAGAAGTTATGAAATATTTTTATATATTTTTGCAACTATTCTTTCAATATGATGTGAGAAATCAAATTTTATGTCAAAAGTAACACCGAGATCAATAACCAAATCACAGCGAAATAAAGAAAAGTTATTAATTTGATGAGAATAAATTAAAGGTTGATATTTAACGAGCATAACCAAGAATACTACACTTCTTTCTATGGCATTATGCGATTTATTTCTATGCTTAAAACTCCTAATTTTTGTTATTTTCCTTAAATATGTTAAAGGAATAAAATATCCTTCACTAGAGGCCCTGTAGATGGTTAAGGTTATGTTAAGTTAGATTAACGTCCCGTTTTGAAGCAACACGAGGGCTATTTAGGGACGAACCTAGTAATTTTGGACCGCGGTCAGATGACGAGGGCGACACCTGAGCTGGCACCCCCTCTCCAAGCTTCCACGCCACACCAGCGGGAGGATGTTTGGCCACTACTTATGATTTAGCGTGCAACAGGCCCCATACACGGCGGAATCGGGTTTCGGGCCTGCGACCCTCCGGTCCCGAGGTCGGGACCTTGCCACTGGGCCACCGCGGCCTCCTGTAGATAGTTAAATAAACTGGTTTAGATCGTATTCTGCGTATTAGTAACTGCGTAAACTGTTGACTTAAATTCATTGCAATCGGTGAGGATTGCTCTTATAGAGATACGATGAATATTATCTAATAAATCAAGACATCTTGTGTTATATAGGCTTTTACACACGTTTTGAACACTATGATACGCAGGTTTCACTCCGCAATTTTATTCCGTAAGCATTTAAAGAATGAAATTAATTGAAGTGTGCTTAAATCAATTTAATCAATTAATCGATTTCATCCCTTACTTAGCATTCTAAAAAATCGCTGACTTGGGAAAAGAACAGTTCTAAGGATTGCTTACCCTTGAAATAGCAATTTCATTACGTTAATTGTTTTCCCTGTTTTCTTACGATTAAATTGTTCTCTTTCCGATATTTTGCAGACTTGTTCGATATTATATTATTTTATTCACTCAATAAAACAGTGAAATTTTTTTGGCATTGGTAACTGCGCGATTTCACGCACTATTTATATATTTCAGCCATTTTTTAATGTTCTTATAAAAAGTCATTTTTGGAGAAAAATGCTGTTTCAAGAAGCTGAGTAAGAGTTTGTCCTGAGAAGTATTCTTGAAAACTTTTATTACGAATATAATATTCTATTGGAAAAATTTCAAAATTTCATATTCCCCATTATTCGTTATTTGTATAAAATTTTAGTAATGATTAAATAGAATTTCAAATAAATTGCAATTACTCTTCTCAGTGGCCAACTATACTGATAATTTTGATGCAACAAATGAATTTTTTATGTAACATAGATAAATTATTGATTTAATTTTTTTGCACAAATCAACTACACTTAAGCATTTAAATAAAGTTTGCACTATAAATATGCGTTGCTCTAACAAGTGAAATCCTGAAATCGTGCAATAAAGCGTCACAAAATAATTCCACACAATAATCAGAAACAGATAGTTCTTTATCCTATGAAAGAATGAAGGAAAAAAACAATAAAAAAAAAGAAGAATTTATTTTTATTTTCGAAATAGTAAAAATTTGATGAGTATACAAACTTACTACCGAAAGTGTATAGTAAAGAGAATTTTTTTTCCCTCACAAATATTTTAGTAGTATGAGAACGCAAAGATTGACTACGGTGTTCAAAATCTTCGTTTGCGTACCCGAATCGGGGAAAAAATCACAAAGTTCTGATTGTAATCATATATATGCATGGGAAATAATTAGGAATATTCATTTATATATTGTTGAAGGATTCTTGGAACAGAATTGAGCACATAAGTAGGTTATAATTTTAAAGCTTAGATTATATATGAAATATTTTAAATTTCTTGAGAAAGAATTCCTGAATAAAAAAGGTTAAATACCTCAAATATCTGGATGCTCCTTTCAGCAACTATTGATATAAACACGTCTGTCTCTGAGAAAGGAATTCCTTAACAGTCAATCCGTAACCTTACGCAGCGATTCAGCACATTAAATTGCCATTTTATTGATTTTTTAAGGAAATCAATATTTGAACTTTAATGCCAAACTTTTTGAAACACCTTTCAGTGTTATAAAATGAAACAAACAATCCCTTTTGATTAATCTCACCGTTAGAGAGCGCTGTGATTGGCCAGAGACTAACAGTTGTTCTTTTAATAAAATACGATTTTCAGTAGTCAGTAGAATTTTTTAAACAACGCAATCTCATGTTCCTGCTAATGTATACATAAACTTTTTAGACGATTAGTCTAGTTATTGACTTATACCGACCTTAATTACCCATAAAACACTAATTTTTGTAGCATTTTTGAAGGCTGTTATTTAACTTGATTTCTTCCATATTTCTAAAGATGGAATTTTGTGAGCAATTTTTGGATTACTGGTATTACTTTATTTCTGGATGTACTAGAGTTCTGAAGCGTAGTATAATTTTTCGTTCACGATGGAATTATAATATTTTCATATTTTAATTATCAGTTTATCGATTAATCTAATATTAACCTTGTTTTCATATCATAGTTGCAATTTTGTACAGATTTTAAGAAAAGATTGATGACAACATTCCATAATATTCATAGCAATAACTTATGAAATATATTAAAAAGTAAACAATAAAAAACTTTAAATCACTAGAATTTAAAAAACACGTTTTTACTAGTGTACTAAAAGCAGAAAATATTTTTTTATCAAAAGTTTCGGGATCGAAATGAAATCCTATAAACATGAGGCCTTGAAAACAATGACATTTAAATTAAGCCATAATGAATATAAAAACAAAGAAAATTCTTAAGCATGCATTAAAAATTAAGAAGATATTATAAATGTGATTGAAAATCCAATTTAAATAAATTCGATTTTTAATCACATTTATATTTTATAATACATGCTTAATTAGAGGTTTTTTATCTACGCCACAAGCTTTTACGATTTTGTCTGGAATTCCTTATTTTGATTTTAAAAAAAACTTGCTTTCCACTTTTAAGTATACCAACTGAAGCGTGTTTTTAAAACCTCTATTTATTGTAATGTGTCCTGCTCATTTGCGTTTAGCTTTAAATATAGCCGATATCAATTCACTAAATGGTACGAAGGTGATAGGGTATATTCAATAAATTAATTATATTGTTGATATTCTATCCTTTTATACAGTTGAATTTATTAAAGAACATCCAAACATCATTAAACGAGAACCAATAAGGCTTTCGTAGCTGTCATTGAGTTCAGCACATAAAATTCCTGTAACTTTGTTAAAATTCCCTGCTCAAGCAATTTCGTTAATAAATAACACAATTATCAGAGTTGGGAAGAGTAATCCAGCATTTACATAAAATGCATTTCTTCTCTAATTTTGCTAACATTTTTTTGAAATATTCATCCGTAGAAAATTTTATAAGCTTCCTAAATATACCACCAAAAAATATAAAAGAAATAAGGCTAAATTATTTTTCCAACGTAACTATAAATAGCGTTTTTCTCTATAAAAGGCCCAAAAATATATCAATTGGACTTGGAATTTTTTTTTAATTCACTACGATTAGGTTCTCTTTAAAAGATCTTTATATGCCTTTTATTTTAGAAACTTTACTTTCAGAAGTATTGCGATTATGTTCTCTCAGTTCCAAACTCAGTTGTTAAATTTGCTGTTTTTTTTTCACCAAAAAAATGAGATTCTGTTTTCAAAAGAATTAGACAACATTTTTTTTATTTATTTCGGACTGTACAAAACTAAACCCATTGTTAGTGTATTGCAAATAAAGTCTAATATTTAAATGTACCGATGGCATTCAATATCAAAATAGCAACGTTTATCGATCATAAATGATCGTTTCTTTCCATACTGTCTTTTTCTGTATAGAGCATATTTTCTGAGTTTACCTTTCTTCTAATTTCTTCAGAACACTCCTTAACCTATCAGAAATTAATGTTTTGAAGTTTACAGAAGTAACATATAAATACTTGTATATACTTGTGTACTGTAAATAAGCGCGTTTGAAATGCAGGAAAACAGTATCAAATACGGCACCCTAATTTGCCATTTTCAATTAGGAAATGTATCAGTTGCGCCTACAGACGTTAAAGAATGTACTGCCAACTATCTAGATTGAGCTTTCCCAAATTTGACTGTTTTTCCTACTGTGTCTCTTTTCTTGATTTGGAGGAAAACGACAAATCGATCTACTCAAGTTGGACGGAGAGAGTAATATTTTTCGCAAATATAAATCAGCTTAGTGCATTTTTACTGAGCAACATTTTTATAAAATTAAAATCACATGTTTTTATTTTTGCACTGTTAAAATCAAACATTTTTGAACAAATAACTTTGATTGAATAATATGCTTTTGACGATGAGAAAGGCAACCATGGATTTGATAATAAATACTATGTAGCCTAACTACGAAAAGATAGATAATTTACAAAGTGCTTCTTTAACAAAACGCAATGAAAATTGCAAAAATATGGATTCAAAGAATCAAGTTACTTATTAAATCCTTCTTTTCACAAGAGAGTGCATATCGTGAATTTTAACTAATTGTCTCTCTTAGTTCTGATTGAAAAAATATGGCTGCAAAGTATTTTTCTATTAAAGTTCTTTCTATGAGTTTACTTAGTTTATTATCGCTGCATGTTTAACGTTTTGAATCATTTTTATAGTGTAGCGTTAGTAAAATAATATGTTTGAAAAAAATGATTTGATGACCACATTATCTTCCTCTGTTTTTAAATTGACAATGTTTTACCATTTTTTCTAAAATCCAATTCTTTGATTTGCTGTCATATAAGTCGGATTCCTAATTAAAGACAATTTAGAAAAGTCATGTTTCTCAAAATCAGGCAATTCTGGGCATTTTATGTATTTATAAATAATCTTTTTTCCAAAATGATATCTGCTTTATTGATGTACTATAAATGGCAGTATTCAATGGACTGCATAACTGCGAGGCTATCTTTGATTTACAAAAATTATAAAATGGATTGCGAAGATAGTGCATATTTTTCCAAAAGCATTATTTCTGTTGTATTATTCAGTTTAATTGAAAACAGTCATTGAAATGGTTGATGTTTTTTTGTAAGAATCTGTTACTGCTTTGAAATATTTTCCAATACTTCATTTTTAGATAATTAATATAATGGCATAACTAGACAGTATTGAACTCCCGTCAAATGTTTGGTGTGGATCCCTTAGAAAATTGAAATCCTCAGCATCACTAATTATAAAATTACTCAATATTTTTAGATGCTTTATTACTCTTTATAATACTCTTAGTAAATTTTAAAGGATCTGATAATTTAGAAGGAGTAAAGATACAATTTGGAAATTATTTATATCTTATTTAAGGCATTTTTCTTTACATTTTTTCTAAAATACTAATATTTTGCAATTAATTTAAAATTGATTATTTCGAGAACATTTCATTTCAGAAACCGAATCTATTACTTCTTCCAAATCCAGCTTTCAGCTGGTGGCATTCCTAGATGACTCGATTTCTCTTATCTCGTGGAATTCCTCAAGTATTTTTTCTTAATATTAATTTTGAAAATGAACGCTGGGCAGAAGTCGTGGTGATAGGTATGTTAAAAAAAACAGCAAAGCAGTACACAATAATTCAGAAAAGGCTGATTATAGAAAGATGGATTTTTGTAATTAATAAATCTGCAGCTTCTCTGATAGACGAAGGGTTTTCTATTTCTGTCAAATGGTTGATCGAAAACCAAGAATCCCTTTTGTAGATGAGATAAATATCTTTTTTATACAAATCTATAGAGTCTGTAGCTTTTTTCAAATATTTGGCATAGTTAAAATTCTGAAATGGAGCATGATTCAATTCACTAAAATTGAAAACCTCTTCTCTAATGCCGAGGAATCGAAATTTCAGTTTATTTATGGGTATATTCAAGGCGCTCTACCAAAATTTCGAGAATGTTATGTTATTTTACACGATATTAAATTTATTAAAACATTTATTGCTTTTTTCAGTCTTAGAAAGTATGAGAGTTGCAGTGTTTATATAATTGTGACACCATGTGACTCTCGCACCCAATAGTTTCGAGACTGATTTCATGTATAAAGGTTAAAGGAGGTTTCAACAAGGAGAAGGAAAGGTACAGGAAATGTGTGTGTAAGCATATATTTTTCAAATGGTACTTCACATAATGTTGATATTTAAAGTTTTATTCTTTATTCTGTAAAGACGGGACATGAATTCAACATTATGTGATTGTCGCCAACATGATGTTATTGCTAGAAGGCGGTATCAGAAATGCGTGCCCAGCAATTAAAGCTTGTAACGTTTTCAAGCTGACGTCTAATCAGAATGGCTGCCAAATGGAGCTCACTTTTATTTTTTAATTTCTTTATTATGTCATTTTAGTGTAAAGTAAATCAACAGAAATTACTAATAGCAACTATCATACAAAAAGAATTTGAACGAAGTTACACAAAATTTGTTATCTTTAGAAGTCCATCTTAAGCTAACTAGTTGGCTCATATGCGTCTGATGTTTTATATCAGTTCATATTTCGTCTACCACAAAGCCATATCCTTTTTCTCCCGCAGTGGAAATTCTGAAGCTCAGTTTTTACTTTCTCGTATACGAAGTATATAAAGAGAAAGTATTGTAATCGTCAAAAGATTCGAACTCGAGATTTTGACGAATCTCCACGTTTTAGACCTCCCTGAGTCCGAAAAACACAATTTTGGAATTATGTCTGGCTGTCTGTGAACACGATAACTCGAAAACTATTAGAGCAACGGGGATGAAATTTGGTATGTGGTCTTTAAACATAATTTGTAGGTTTCTATGATATTTTGGACAAAATCCATCGAAGGGAAGTCTGTCTGTTTGTATGTCCGCGGTCATGTGAACACTATAACTAGAAAACGTGAATAGCTAGATGGATAAAATTTGGTACACGGTTTTGTCGTCATGAATGTAGGTCCGTATAAAATTTTGGGCCAAATCCGTGTCGGTCTGTATAATTAACGGATACTTTTCAAAAGTAATCTCCACGCGCATGCGTACTGGAAGCAATCTTCTGTGCGCGCGACAGCTATGGAGCGAATTACGTCAGTTTGTCCTTGAGCCAGCAAGAGCGGAAATTCGGTACGCATCCCTTTGAATTTGATTCTTTACCTAGATATTTTTCAATTACTATAATGAAAAACCTTCTGATAGTCATTGGAGTCTGGGTAACAGCAGGTTCGAATTTTTTTAAACCGAGCGGGGGGAGGGGAAACGGCACCTTTTTGGGGAAGTATACGAGAAAGTTTAGGGGAGAACACTCCCGCTGGTTTTTTTTATGGCAAACAAGTGAAGTGATTTTACTATAACTCGTTTCAGTATCTAATGCCGATTTGTGTTAAACTTTGCAATATAAGTATAAGTCTCGTATATATCTCCTCTATAAGTGTTTAAATTAAAGATGTTGTTATCGATTCAATTGTCCTCTTTATTGAACTTTCAACTGAGTTTCTATCCTTCATAGAACCTACTTTACTGAATATGTGGTAAAAATACTTGAACCATTCCGTACCAGATATGCCTCTCAATCATCAATTACAAAATTGGATGAAAAGGTTATTATGGATAAGGCGACATATGGATAGGTATAATATACAGAAAAAAGTTTCAAACCGATGGCTACCACTCAGGCAAAAAAATTACTCTGTTATGAACTATTATCAGATGAATATGCAGAACATGGTGATTTAAATTATAGACAAATTCAGTGACCTTTCAAGAAAACCAGACTTGACGTGACTGCATGATAGAGTGGAATTGGTTCTGTCAATTTTAATTTTTTTTAAATTGCAGCCAAATCGATTTTTTCAGTGAAATGTCTTACTTTCGTAATTGGAAGGTAGCGAGTACGATCCTCATTACATGAAAGATTCATCGAGTAAATGACCCGGGCACGTCAAATCACTGACGAGTCACATGTCTAATGCTGGTTTGACGAAGAAGTTCGGGAATGAGTGGTTAGAACGGTTCTTTTTCAATTTCTCGTATGCAAAGTACGCAAAGAAAAAGCATTGTAACCATTATAAAAATTGCCTTTAATAACTTGATGAATACCCACGTTTCTGACAAGCCTGCGGTAGCCTGGTGGCAAGCCTTCTGCTTCGGGATCAGAGGGGTCCAGGTTCGTTAAAGAACAGCGGTGTAAGCGGGTCTGCTGCACTCTGAATCCGCCGTGGCCGAATGCCCTCCCATTGGTGTAGCGCTGAAGGGAGAGGGATGACGTCTCAGGTGTCGTCCTCATCATCTGACCACCTTTTAAAATTGCGAGGTCCGTCCAAAAATTGTTACTGCGAAACGGAGTGGGTTTTGCAGTTAAAAGGAACTAGGTTTATTTCAGCTAAGCTAAATTAATTAAACCCCGCTTTAGACTTCGGTGAAAAAAATCTGCTTTGAAATTATGTTTGAATGTATGCGTGTTTAGGAACAAGATAACTCATAAGCGTAACTAGCTATATGAAAGAAATTTGTTATGTGTTCTTTGCACCAAAATTTTAGATCTGAATCCATCAAGTGAAAACTGTCGGTCTGACTCTCCTTGGTAAGTGAACGCGGTAACTCAAATGTAAAATACGCTAGTTGTATAAATTTCGATGTGTGGATTTTGTGTCAAATTAGATAAATTTTGATATGTTAATTTTGCGTCGCAATTATATGTCCGTATCAAATCCGTCGCCGGATATGCTGTCTTTCTGTCTTTGTATATGTTTCTATGTGAATGATGTGAATACAATCATTTTAAAATGCAACAAGCTAGATGAATGAAATTTGGTCACCGTTTTAAACATCAGCGCTGTAGATCTGTACAAATGTTGGACCAGATTCAGCAAAGAGTAGACTATCTGTCTTTCTGTCCATCTTATGTGAACAAATAATTCAAAGACACTGACACTAGATAAATGAAATTCGATGTAGGTATCTTCCAGTTGAATTGTATATTTGTAACAAATTTTGGACCAAATCTTTCAATTGAACGAAGCCAATCACTTTTAGCCAAGATGATTACAGTTCTGACTTTTTTATGTGGAAGTATACGAAAAATTCGAAGGTTGAGCACTAGTTTATTTGATTGAGTTTCAAAATAACGAAGAAAGTTCCTGATGGTTTTTGTAACTTCAAATTACATTTTCACTATAATTCGCCAAAGTCATACAACTGAGAAATCTCCTGATAAAACATTTAGAAATAGGGTAAGTTACGGAAAGTATATAACCCTGTATGTATAAGGAAATTATATAATATTTTTTTCAAAAATAATTATTGTGTTTTAAGCACTTCTGTCGTGCTTCGAATTGATTAATTTTAGTTTATTACTATTAATGTTAAATTTAAAACCAACACGATGGCTATTTGGGTGAACTTCTTTATTTTGTACAGTTGTCAGGTGACGATGACAGCAACATGAGCCGGTGCCTCCTTTTCCAAACTTCCGCACCAAACCAGTGAAAGGACACTTGCCCCTCCACAACTGATTTCGTATGCTCCTTCGCGGTGGATCTTAGGGGAAATAGCACGTCGAACCCTGAAACATATGCTCCCAAAGCCGAGAGACTACCACCAAGCGACCAACCACCGTGGCGGACTTTGAATCAGAGTTGGCTCATTTTTACGAAGCAATTTTTTACATACATTAGAAATCAATCAAATGTGATTGAGTAACTGAGTTTACTTATCAATACGGAATTGTCATATAATGAAACCCAGAATGTGAGTTTATTATAATTTAGCTTAAAAACAATCAACAGAAAAATAGAATAAATTTTAAAAAAGAATCTTAACTAAAAATAAAACAAGAACAACATAAAAAAACAAAATTATTTATATTTATGAACAGTACAATTTATAGAGTAAAATTTAAAAACAATCAGAAAGAAATTAATATAATTTATTTGTTCTGATTGTACAGATATTTTTCCTTTCATATTTCTTTCTGTATTCTTTACTATGTTTCTTTGCTCAGAGAAAATTCATTTTCCGACAATGATGAAAGAAAATTACCCATTAAAATTGAAGCAATAAATGCGAATCTCATCTTTATTAATCGGAAGAAATGATGTAGCGAATACCTTTTAGACAGAAAATGTTTTACTGTCTTCAAATGTTATTCACTTTTCGGTACTGTTAACAAGAATGAGGTTGTAGTCGTAAAATTTTACTTATTATAAATTACTTAATTAATTCTTACTTTATTATAAAGTAAAGAATTTTGCTTTCTTTACTTTACTTCTAAATAAACATTTTTACTTACTTTCAATTATTTCTTTGCACATAGAAATTTCGTTTTTGTGCTGATATGAAGAAATACATTGAAAAGAAGACATTAATTTCAAAGCATTCGCTTAATTGCTTTGAATCAAGTAATTATTCAGAAAGCTTACTTCTAAAATTTATAATAAGTTAATAAATTATTGCTCCAAAAATGCCCAATACATACTAGTTTCCGATAAGATGCAAAATTTTTTAACTTGGAAATTAATTGGAAGACTTTCGTCAAATTGTCGCGAATATCCTCAATTTTGCATTTATTACAAAGAAACAAATCTTCACCTAAGAAATTTTATCCACAGAATAAAATATATTACTTAAATAGTTTTACAGAAAAATGAGTATTACCATAACAATAAAGCACTTTCGGAGAATTCCTTTCAGAAAAGTATGTGACATTCCAAATACAGTAAAAGCTATGCAAAGGATTTTCTTAGAAATTCATCTTCCGTGTGCTGAAGATTATTAGTTTAAAGTAAAGAATTCAGTAATCTATTAATATTATTCAATATATATTAACTGAGAGTTAACAGAAAATCTAAAAAATATATATTAATCCGAGCACTCTCCATAAATAATAGACATTAAATTAAAATTTCAGATTTTGGTACTCATAATTAGCTATTCATTCTATCAAAATCGAATAAATATTTAAAGTTGTGCCTTACAACCAGGGATATTTTTTGTTTAACAACCACCTCCCTTACAAGTATCATTTTCTTGGAAATTCTAAGCCTAATGTAATTTTTCTTTTCCGTAGAACACTAACGGGAAAGAGGGAAGGTCATGAAAATTGAATATCACTGGAAGTCTAACTTGCTTTTTGCTCTTTTTATTCGTTAGTTAATTTAATTACATGTAGTATAGATGTAGAAAGAGAATCTGTGCTCTTACTGAGTGGATAATTATTCAGACTGTGAAAAGTTCTTTTCCATTGAATTGCGTAATGAAATAAACCAATTTTTTTTTTTATCTCCATATATATTTTATCTAACTTTTCTGGGAGCTGAGATTTTAGGAAAAATGAATAAAACTTTGCTTCACCTGAACACTTTATCGAAAGCTACAGCATAATAGATAAAAAGGAATATTAATTTATAAATAATATTAACTGAAAAATTTTAAAAATTTGAACGCACAAACCTTAGTAATAATAAGCGTTAACTGAGTGAATGCGCATGGGTGTTTCTTTCTCTATGTATGTGTGTGAGGTTGTTACTATATGTATTGTATATACTAATATTTTAAGCATGGAATTTCATTTCTATGCAGAGTGTTTTATTTTAAGCGGAAACTATTCAGAATAATTTATAGTTCGATTTTTAAAAAAATGATTTTAAAAGAATTGAATGAAAGCCTTCTGAATCCTACATTTTCGATGGAATAAAACTAGATGGGATTTTTTTTTATTATATTTCATGCTTATATTTAAAAATAACAGATTTCCAGACTTAAAAATAACTTAGAATAATCCATATTTTCTGACGCATAATTATTTTAAGAACAGAACGTTTTAAAAACTTTAAGAATATATAATTATCTCCATTTAAAAACACGACAGAATAGAACAGAAATCAATAAATTTTTAATGTATGCCTTTAGTAATTATCTTTGTAAATTTTCTCATTTTAAGATGAGGACTGAAGTGTTATTGGAAATTTTTGGAGTAGAGTACATAAGACTCGTTTAGTTTAATTATATTAATGTCATGTTGTGAAGCAAACGAGATCTCACCATATTGAACCGTGTTCAAATTACGAGGACGATATCTGAGCCGGGACGATCCACTTCAAGTCCATGCGCAGAGCTTTAGTAAACTCATATTTTCAACATGGAATTCTCCGGTCCTAAAGCCAAGACCTTACCACTAGATCATTACGCTTCCTAAAAATAATAAGGACGTAATTAATTTATTAAATACATAATATAAAATACCGGGCTTTCTCAGATATTTCTTGAAATGCTTTTTCCATGTTGGAGATTTAAGAAATGAGCAAAGATATCGATAAGAATTCATAAAAGAAAACAACAGGACCCGTATTTTTGTTTTAAATATGTTTTTTCCCTTGGGTTATATTTTCATACCAGAATAAATAGAAACAAAAATTAATCCAGAAACTTTTAAAAAGTTTTTTACTGAGTAATTAAGTCCCCAAATTTAGTTCTAGAGGAATATTTTTATCTTCACATAAAGAATCGATATTCCATCATCAGAACCTGTATACTTCACTTCGCTTTGTATAATGAAGGCAAAATAAAAAGACCCTGAGGGGAAGGGCAAAATTAAAACTCCCAAACAGAAGGAAGCACAGGGAAATACGACAGGAAGACAGGTAATAAAATAATAAGCATATTTGGAAAATACAAAATGAAACTATTAAAATTAATAATTCAAGTGGCGCACAAGATTGTATTTAAACTCAACTCAAACTTTGTTTCATTTTGTAGAATCTCTCCTTATATGTTCAGGACAACCGTAGTAGCATTTTACGTAGTTCCATTACCGCTACATAAGAACCATTTTTAACGAACTTTTATTAAAAATTACTCAAATGTTGCTTTTATACTGAAAGATGAAAGCTGTTTAAGATAAACCAAAATGGCAAAATGCAATTATTATAGGTTGGTTTTTATTGCATTAATGCCATTATAAAGCTTCTGCCGATGTTCTAGAATTTTGCTCTAATTTATACTAATTGTCATTTCGGTTTTGTTCATTAAACTGTGTTTAAATTTAATCTAATTTATTTTTCTTATATTATAAACTTCTTTTATGAGACTACACATCTTTCTAGAAATAGAAAAGCACTTGTTGTGAAATAATATTTGGCAGCTCTCCAACTTCAACGACGAAAACAATATTCCCTACTCATCAAATTTTGGCCTTTTCTCAGCATACCTAATACTAAGCTAGGATTTCAGAAAATATTTCATCTCGTAGTGTAGTTTTCAATAGCTACGTTAACATCCAACTTTATACCGGTTTAAAAATTTTACAAAGCGTTTTGATGATCATCCTCCATACCTAAAAGGATATTCATTTCGTATATTGATTCGAAGGTAGATTCCTAGTGTAGTGTAGTAGCGTTTTTAGTACGCAGAGCATTTATTGTTTTCATTTTAATGGACCACTTTTTTTTCATCAGTATCGGAAAATGAATCTTCTCTGAGCAAAGAAATAAACTGAATAATACAGGAACTTTTATTCAAGAATATAAAATAAAAAATAACGAATAATCAGAACACATAAATTACAATGAAATTCATATATTGGATTTCATAATCTGATAATTCCGTATTAATAAGTGGAATGCTTGGCAAAACTGAGCCAACTCATGTTCAACTCACAAGGCCGAGGTAGAATGTTTTCGGAACTTGAGAGTTCAGAGTTTGAAGTCCTATTTTACCAAAGCCGTGAATGGGATCCTTAAATTTGACACCGAGGGTCAAACATCCTTACGCTTCAGATGTGTGGAAGTTTGGAGAAGGATCACCAGCTCTGGTGGCGTGGATTGACTATGAATCATAAATGCCAGGTCCATTACCAATCAATTTTCGTGTAACTGCAAAATGGAACGTTAAATTAACCACTACCACGGATACTGATTTATGTAATCAGACACGATTATTCCGTTATTTTGTGAATCTCTAA
The DNA here is from genome assembly GCA_013235015.1 of Araneus ventricosus. Classification (NCBI taxonomy): domain Eukaryota; kingdom Metazoa; phylum Arthropoda; class Arachnida; order Araneae; family Araneidae; genus Araneus; species Araneus ventricosus. The sequence continues at coordinate 30,997 of BGPR01004495.1, read as the reverse complement.
AATGAAAAATAAATTCATGCTATAAATTGTTCTTGGGCGCGTGATGAAAATGAAAATCTTTTATTTAACGATAATTATTTTGAATCCGTTAATGTGGAGGGAAATCTTTACATTAGAAAATGTTTTTCAAGTATAAAACATTTTGTTGCTCCGAAAACATTACGTTCTGAGAAAAACAACGATTTAGTATCAATAACCAAGTCAACCATCTGTTCAAAAAATTCCACTGTTGTGAAAAATCGATTTATTTTCTATCGGTTTCCATCAACTTGAAACTCGGATAATGCGATATTGTTCGCAATCGTTATAAAGTGCGCGGAAACAAAAAGACTTGCGAGATGAAATTGCTTTTGCTTCCGAGAATTTCTGTGATCTGGAAATGATATTCGTACCTCAGGGCTTTCTTCTTTGTTTTATGTTTTTCGTGTTCCAGTTTTGGACATTGAATAATGAAAGAAAGTTGCTCCACTAGAAAATTAAAGTGCTCAGGAAGCAACTCAGTGAATAAGTGAAAGAATATGCTTTAAATATTTTCTGGAATCCCAGTAGAAAATTGTTCTCTGATGCAAAATAATATCGTCTGCTCCATATTTTGTTGCCAGCTGGCGAAACGAAATATGTTCGATTAGTTGCTTTTATTCTAAAAGTTTGAATTCTTATTTCTATAGCCATACAAAATTATACTGACGGTGACTTAAACTTTATGATTCATTATATAATTTCAGCACATCTGTGCTGCAATAATTTTTTATAAATAATTATAATAGAGGGAATAAACTTTGCCTTTCCAGCGTTTTTTTCTGTTCTAAGTGGTTTAATTGAGACGGCTGTCGAGACATATTTTTTATGCTCTAGTTAAAATACATATATATATAAATTTATTTTGTTAACTCTATTTTTGGCATCCGTATTTAATTGCTTTCTTATGTAAAATATCTCGTCTGCTTGATATTCCGTTTCCACATTGTGAATAGTAATGTATTTGGTTATTTGCTATATTTCTAATGATTTCAATCATATTTCTACACTAACGCAAAGCTATATTTAGGCTAACATTCAATAGAATCAATCACGCGGCAAACATGATTGATTCTATTAAATGTTACCCATATAAGAAACTTAATTACGCATGTTATCTAAATAATTAACTAAATATAATAATGTATGGCACAAAGAGTGTGCGTTCGTTATTAAACATCTTATGCTCCATTAATATTTTGCGCAACTTCTTTAGCAAAAAAATACGTTATTGTTTAGCTATTATGTGAAAGAGTAAGAAACTAGTTGTACGAATACATTTTTTCAAATTTTTATTTATTAATTTATTGGTTATAGAAAAGCATGGATTGCGGGAATTTAAAGGAAAGTTTATAAGCCTGCATCATACTGTGTTATTTTCGGAACAAGGGCTTTTCTTACACAGTGGTATGTATAGTAATACTAATTTTAAAAAATGAAAAATAATCCATTAAATCATTTAAGCAAAGGTAATTAAATTTATTATAAATTCAAGAAATGGCGATATAGTTTAGATTAGACTTACTTTAATAATGTTAACTTTTCTAATATAAAGAAATTAGAACCCACGAAAATATAAGATGTTCATAAAATGTGATGATGATATATATGTGTGGAAATATCGATAAATAATGTAAGAAATAGAAAAAAATATGAAGTTAAAAATAAACAGTATTTTCAATCAGCAGATGAATTGTTCTTGCCATTAAGAGCAGACATTTAATATGTGAGAATAAATTAACTGAATTACTTTTCATATTTATGTGTTCTTAGATTTATCTAGCACGACTCAGTCATAAATATTCTCTTTTAATTACGAAATACTAATTACGTGAGTTTCGATAGCACATTTGCGGAACTTCCACAATGATCTACTCGATAAGTTTTTAAGTAGGTTTGCAGACAAGTAGATTTATTGAAAATTGAATCGTTCTCTTCATAATAGCATTATGTCTGTGAACTATATTATAAAAATTGGGATGCTGAATACGAAAGTGGGTTTTGCATTTCTAAGATTCAATTTTAAGAATGTTTAACCATTCAACCATATTGTGTGTAGCGGAGGAACAGTTGCATGAATATGGTACCAAGCGGTTATATTGGTGTCTAACATAGACCAAAAATAATAATACACCAAAGATTATTATTACTAAACCAATTTGAGAGAGCTGATTAGATAATGCTTACGGTATGCAAAACCCTCTTCACGTAAAGAAGAATTACAGATATGAAGAAAAAAATATAAATTAAAAAAAGCAATTAACGCGCAAAGTATATTGAAAAAATCTGAAATGAATTCTAAATGACTTGTGGATGAGTAAAGAATATTTTCATGTCATCATGCTGTTATTTTCGTGCTTTGCAAGAGAAATCTAAAATTCCCGAATACAATTTCTTCGTTTTTTTTACCCATTATATTTTTCTACATATATAACATTTAAAAACTATTTTGTTCCGCTTTCGCAAGTAAAGGTGACAGTTCTCCAAATTCGTCATAAATTTCAAGGACTTTCTGCTGTGAATTCCAAATAAAATCATGTTTGTCAAAGGATATTTTTACACTCTTTCCGTGAATAGCTATTAATATTGCTATTGCAATACATTTTCTAACTTTGCGAAGAGATAAATGCTTCACTTTTCAGAAAAGTTTAGGCATCTCGCTGAAGCTAAATTAGAAAATATCCTCAAAAATCTACCTAAATACTTTCTGAATTTCTCATAGTTCCATATGAAATTTTGACCATAAAGATATTATGTACCATATTTTGGATTTCTAAAATAAAGTTACTTTTCATTTCTTATAATGACAAACACTAAAAAGTTAGTGGTATATTTTAACGAAATTTCATTACTAAATAGAAACTAGCTTTTGTCAAACTATTTTTCTTTGAATATTAAACAAACTTGCACAAATAATGAACATTTTTCTTTAGCATTCTAATAGACATATATTAGCGTAAACAGCATTACAACAAGCACCAAACAAAGAGTGGTAACAGACAGATTTTCATCATGTTTTCTTTTCATCTATTAACATTTTATCAAATATATTTCGCTGTTTTTTTGTTAAAATATCAAGTAAGGCCTAGAGAAAAGCTCATAAAATATCCTTTTATAAATAGGATTTCAAAAGAAAGCCTTAGAAAAGATATTTTTTCCTTTGCCAATCGCCAGAAAAAAAGTTTTTTGTTACTTTCTATCAAAGCCATAGTCAACTGAAGAGCTGAGTGGAAGAACATGTTAAGTGACAATTAAGTGAATTTGAGAAAACGAGCTTTAAAGTTTAGAGGTTGCATTTTATTGTTTTTTCACTCAATTTTTACTGTTCAAGTACTATAGGGACGAAAAAGCATTCAAGTTTTTTTAATGTTTATTGACATGGCCAAACCTTTTTTAATCATAGAAAAATTTAATAATCTTTTGCACTTAATATGTTCTTCCATTCACGCGTCAAAAAACATTTTTTGCATAGTCGTGGTTAGGTTAGGTTAGGTTATATTAACGTCCCGTTTTGAAGCAACACGAGGGCTATTTAGGGACGGACCTCGTAATTTTGAACTGCGGTCAGATGACGAGGACGACACCTGAGCTGGCACCCCCCTCTCCAAACTTCCGGCACAACATAAAAGTGGTAGACTAAATACAAACACATAATGATGAATTGACAAAATTGTATAACTATAAAACTCTTTATATTTTCATCACAAGTTGAACAAGAAAATCAAGCAAATTGGATGTTGAAATGACACACAAACACACAAAAAGATCACAAAATAATTTGTAATTTTGTGAAACAATAAAAATAAGAGTTCTAATGTTTTTTTTAAATTTTTTTAATGATTCATAATTTTTTTTAAGAAAAGGAAGCTTTGTTTCTAAGTTTTTAATATTTTCTGCTATTTACTTGGCTCTAGTATTAGTTGCCCATACTAGGCATAATAATGATCAACAAAATTGCATAAACATAAAACTGCATTTACTTTCAGCACAATTTGAACAAGAATAAGTAAGCAAATTAGATTTTAGAATAGCAATAAAAGATCCCAAAATAATATGTAAGTCTTGTGGAAATTGAGCAGTATTCGTATCAATGGGAATGTGAGATCTCAAATAATCAGAACTTTCATTATCACAAGTATTACTGTAGCATTCGAGTCTCTTAGGTGTAGTTATAATACTAGAAATTAGATTTGTATCATCGTGGGCATTATATCCGTCTAATTTTCATATTTGACTATTCTCTTCAAATTCAGATGAATGAGAAGAGCTGAATACGAAGGGTGGAATAAAATCATCAAAATACAATATAACTTGCTGTGAGCTTATATATTTCCTTCTCTCAAAAACGTAGTTATGCAATTTTTATCGCTTTTTTCCATAATAATATTCTTCCATTATCGTCATCTATCCTATTAAAATTCGAAGGTAAACAAACGTATGTATGTATGTATGTCCAGCTATCTTCTCACGAACCGCTGAACGGAGAAGCACGCGGAAAGTACCAAAAGATGGGGAATAATCCAAGGAATCCATTTAGGCCAATTAAATTCCGAAATTACAATTAGTTAAAAAGATATTAATTAAAAACGTCAAAATGAATTAATTGACGTGCTGCCATCTATTGGCAGAATGATGAATTCTTTCACGGCGGATTCTTTTTTTCTCTACTATTATTTTTCGCATCCGGTGTTGCATTTTTTTTATTTATTTAACGGAAGTTGGTATTTTTTTTTTGAGCGAGCTGCTGTGTTATTCTGTGTTTGGATTTATTAACAATTGAAGAAAAAATAGTTTTCCTGCATTTTTCTTTCTTTTTTTTGTCGTACGGTGTTCCGCAACGTTTACGTTTGTTGGGGGAAAATATTTATTCATTTTTAATCCGTTTTTTTTCATTATTATTCGTTTTATTTTTTCTTTTGCAAAACAAATATCATGCTAAACTGTTTTAATTTATAAGCAAAAGAATTCTCGCATTTTCATTCAAACCAAACTGCTTTAAGGTAGTAAAAAGTCTAGAACTGAAAGTTTTAATCCAACAAGAGAGGATTCCAAACAGATTTACGTTTGTTGGGGAAGCTTAGTGACAATATTTGTAGGGAAAAAAACAGAGGCGGGAATATGAAAAAAATGTGGATTCTGAGAAATGCTGGGCTATAAGGTAATTAAAAGGTTAGATTTAAAAATTTTAATTAAACAATATAGGATTCAAAGGATTTTTTACGTTTTGGGGGAAACGTAACGTTTACGTTAGCGACAATATGTGTAAAAAAAATAAACCGGAGGCGGGCATAAGAAAATTAGTAATAAAAAGACTAGATTTGAAAGAATATTTACATTTGTTGGGGAAAGTAAGTGACAATATTTGTTGGAAAAAAAAACGGAGCCGGGCATATGAAAATATGGATCCCAAGGCCTCACATGATCTCACTTCTCTCCGCCCGGGAATATCCCATTATTCAAGATTGCCCGTGCAACGCCGGGCCATGCAGCTAGTAATAATATATGCGTTGTCCGAAGACCTTCTCATCAACTCTTCGGAAATCACAAATATTATCATCATATCTTTACAATTCCATTTAACTTGGATTATTTCTTGTTTGTGATTCACTTACTAATGTGTTTTGAAATTTTGTACACTTGTGTATTTTGATGACAATACTCTGTTTTAATATTTTTAGAACTCTCTTATCAATTGATTGTTCAACAAAATTTCATTCCATAATTTGAGAAAAATGATTACAAGATTTCATAATATTTATAATAATAAATTTTAAATAAAAGACTAAAAATGTATAAAAATAATTAAAATAAGGAAATCTACTCTTTATCGCATTAATGAGAGTTTATATTTTTAAAAATGAAATCTCAAAATTTCTTAAATATATTTTTATTTTTTAAATTGATTTACTTTCATAAAAATATTTCGTGTTCCACGAAATTCCCTTTCAATAATTTTTTGCACTGAAGAATTTAGTGATGTCCGTAAATTTTTGTTCAAAGCATCCTTATCAATATTTCGGGAGCATGGAAATGAATATGATGTAGGAATTTAAGGTTTTATCAAACCAAACATCGTTTTCAATATTGTTATTAGCATACATGAAAAAAGTCAAGTTAAATAAAAGTGTAGCGGTTACAATTCACTGCCTTCTCCTTTTCATGGTAGGTGGCGCTACTAGAGCCATCCGGGTTTTTCCCATGATGCCTCTCTCTCTCTCTCTTCTTTTTTCTGTGTACTTGTCTTGTATTGTTGTTCTCTGTCTTGTACCTTTTAATGTTTTGTGTCGTGGAACTTAGCCATCTAATAAAAAATGGTTCCTGAAATTGAATTAATTCTTCAACAGCGGTGTGTAAAAATAAAAAGCAAAAACACAAATGGTAAAATGGCTAAACAAGCTAATTTAACCCTCTCACACCGAGCGAGGCGGTCTAAAAATTTCTCATTACCAGCGACGAAGGCCGGTCTAAGGCGGTTGGCTTCATTTGAGGGGACGTGAGGTTCTGAGATCGCTTAGGAGATAAGCGCGGTAGGGGTCCAATTATCCTTGCCACCCACCTTGCTTCCCTGTGCCTTAAGGGAAGGTTATAGCAGGGGTGGGGTGGTTGGGTAAAAGACCACTCAAGTTGGGAGAGTCCAATTCATCTCGTTTCCTCCCAAAAACTCCCGGTTTTAAAGGGTTTAGAAGGAAAAAGTCGCCTCGGGATTGAAGAGTTAAGTTATCAGTAAAAAATTTTTAAAGTAAAAAAATTAGTCTATGGCTCAAATTCATAAGAGTTAATTACATTAGCATTGCTGAAATAAACCGTGAAAAAAAATTGACGAGTTTTAAAAAGTTCTTTAACTTACCAGTTCATTTCTCTTTTCTTTGTCACGCAATGCAGTTCAGCGTGATGTATGACTACCAATGAAAACTAAATAGAAAAGTTGCAGAGAATTACTGAGAAAACTTCATTTAAAAGCAAACGATTTCTATTTTCGAATTATCTTGTCACTATTTTCGTCTGCATCAATACTATTTCCCCCGCTGAAAACGATTCGGCTTCAATGGAATCATATGTTATTTTACTCAAGTTTAACAGGTTTCTCATGAAAGATGTTAAGTGCCCTTTAACATGTCCTTCCATCATGAAACAGCAAGAGACCGTGCACTGAACACGTTAATCCACTGAAAACTTCGTTATTTCTTACTTTACATATTTACTGAACTTCCTATCTTTAAACTAGACTTCAACATGTTCTTTCGCCCAACTGTCTCAATTTTTGCAAATATGTCACTTAACATGTTCATCCACTCAGCTCTTCAACTATGATCTACATGGAAAGGTACAAGATTTCTTCTATTTCTCCCATTTAGTATAAAATGCTGTCATCAAAAACGTTGTTGTAAAAATATACATGATGAAAAACTATCCGAAGATCAATTTAAGCTTCACATAGATAAGTTCCACAAAGGTAATAAAATTATAATGCTTTCACAGTATAACATTTGTACCAGGGTGTGCAAAATAGAATAGATTCTTGTGGTTATTGCATTTATTCCGTCTGAAAGAAAAGATAATTGCCTTAAAATGTCTTTAATATAAATCCTTTTAGATTTCAGTGACAGACTGTGTGTTATTAAATGGAAATGCTTTCGCAAAATAACACCTATACCATCTCGCATGCAAGGAAGAAATTTCTTTTGATCAAAGCATCTGTAAGTGCTAAAAAATCACTGTGTTAAAAATGTTTTTGTTCTTTCAAAATCTAGGGCTTTTTTCAGACTTTAGATTTCAACGACTGACTGTAAGTTCTCAAATATTTCTTTTGCATTCATGAAGTTACATCTTCTATAAAGCATAAAATCTCTTGAATAATCTAGGTATATATAAGAGCAGCTTCGAGTATTAATCGTCGAATTTCAGTTTTAATTATGTATTTAATTTATAAGTGAAGATGGGTACTAAAGTTATTCAACTTTCATAAATTTAAATATTCTGTTCGAAGATTCAATATTGATTTGTGAAAAACTCCTCATCATTTTGCTTCTCTTAGAGAACAGCAGGAATTCTTCTGGCTGCAATGCCTACAACTTTCTAAATCTTAATGGTATTCAACTGGAATTTTTATATAAGCTGCCTTAGATATCTGGCCTCCATGTTATGAAAGAAAATGTACGTTATATTTCACGCATGCGCAGTTAAAAAGTATTTTCTACAAACCTTCATATTTCCTACAATATTCAAGGAATTTATTTCAAATTTTATTACACTGTTTCTCTAACATATTGTCGAGTATTCTGCGAGTTTCGCAAAATTTAGCTGTAAACTCTGCATGTTATAAGCAAAACGCATGCAAAAACTTTTGGCTGTTTTAAAGAACCCTTTATATCTTCCCGAATATAAATGCAATTTTTACGAAAATGCATGTAAGTAATATGCATAAAAAGTAAAATGATCGATGAAAGTTTTAAAACATTATCAGCTTCCTGTGAAACGGAGTGATCCCAAATCCTTTTCTTCTTCATCAATTTGTGGACAGTCCCCTAAATGTCCTCGTAACAAAATCTTCACTGTAAAATGTGAGTTCCCACAATTGTACGTCCCACGATTCTCCAGAACTGATCATGAACCATTGTATTCGAATTAATTCCAAATGCTTCGCATTTTACCAATCTTGCAATACTCTTGGCTAGTGCAGCTATTCACTGGTGTATTGGTGAATCACAATCCAAACAAAATTTGAAAAAGCACAGTGCATCATAGAGGAAAAATAAGGTGATTTTCGGCTTCAGCATGTTAAAAAATATAAAGATCAACCAAATATCTTTTGCAGTGCTTTTTTTTTAAAAATTTTCATTATTGTGCTAGATACATATATAAATAATACCCTTTTAACTTTTTTTAAAAAAAAATGCTCTCATAAATTTAAGTCCTTTTTAAATTATTTTTCCAATACTTCTTGCATACTTTTGTATTGATTTACTAATTGTTATTTAAAAATAAAAGATTTGTTCATTGTAAATTTAAATAAACCAGCACGCATACAAAACATTCATTTACATAAACATCAGTTGGAGATATGTCAAAAATATAAAAAAATTAAATTTTACGGAAACGTAACAGACATGAATTAGAATACAGTCACCAATAAATTACAGTAAAACACCGTCTATACGTTTCTCATTTATACGTCGTGATAGAATACTTCGTTTATACGACTCAAAACTTCGGCTATACGTCGTTCTCTCCTGTTCCAAAATGTGAATTTTTTTTTTCATTTCTCATATGTGAACTCTCGTAAAGATCTCATGACTTCGAAATTATTCACAATTGATGAATTAATAGGAGACAAATTGCCTGGTGCTAATTTAAGCGATGATGAAGAATTTATTCTACCTTTCTTTAAAGACGTAATGCACTCCTCCGACGTAGCGTAGGTAAGAGTACGCAGGACGTGAGGTCAAAATTACGCACCCTGAAAATTTAACAGTAGTCGCATACAAATGCTCCACTGCCTTCGTAACTGGAACATTCCTCATGCCACCACTCCTTACATAATCCACACTGGATCCAATCATCATCATATGTTTGTTCGCAGCCTAGTCATATTGCTCCCTCATTATTTGGATTTCTATGGACTGGAAACTTTTTTCCAGACAACAGCTCTTCAGATTATTATCCCAATCTCATTTTTTTAATAATAATAATAATGATAAAATAAAATGCAAAGTTTTGTTGGAATGGCTGCTTCAGATTACAGAACGGATAAGAGTACGTATATCTGGTCTGTGCGTACTCTTAGCCGCCGATGTATTGCTTCTCTAAATCGTCCATAGATGGTCGTAGAATTCACTAAAGTTAAATTCTAACGTGGCCACGTTGTTCGGAAGGGAACAAACCTCATAATGATATTTACTTTGAAAGCAAGAATTAGTCCTTCATTTACAAAAAAAATTAAGATTTCTTCACAGAAAAATTACATGCTAACATAACGAAATCATATATTACCTGATAAATGAAAGACAGCAAGAATGAAAATAATTATGGCGGTCACTTGAAATAGCTGAAAACACACATGATGATATGATCAAACTTGATTCTGCTTGCACTGTTGCCAACAGGGAAAAAAATCTCTGCGTACTCTTACCCTCCTTTCCCTTACTTAATACTCACAGACAATCAGCACGTTAGCGACGGTTAAAGATTTTCTTAATTGAACGCCCGCCGGCATGCGCATAAATCGTATAAGATGTATAATTAGTACTCAGGATACGCAATAAAAAATATGATTTTTCTCACTTTTATGATAAATGTTTAATTTCCGATATTTAATTATTGGCTTCCGTATTACATATATTATACTAGTTATATATTGAAAAACTTAAAAATTAATAATATAAAATGAATTTGCGTTTGTAGTGTTAAATTTGTAATAATCAAAGTTGTTTAGTAAAACTTCGATCACACGTCTTTCATTTATACGTGTTTGACGTCAGCCCCTTGAAAGACGTATAAACGATGCTTTACTGCAAATTAAAAGAGAAGTTTCAGACTCTCTTCTGTTCAAGAGTTATGGGCTAAGACGAAACTATACGCTAAAAATAAATAAATTTCCTTTTCTTTGTCAAGAATCACGCGCTGTCAATCACCTTAGCCCTTTATAAAGCCGTTGTAAGTATACTTATCACCAACTTCATAAATTTTTAAATGCATTTTTTAAGGTTGGCATAAGTTCTCGCTAAATTTTTCGATGAAACAATAACCTATATGTTCCAATTTCTTTTCCCATAACGAAGCGTCTGGACTTGATAATTAATTATTAATTAGCAAAATTAATTAACAAAATATTAATGTCATCGAATATCCTAAATGAATTTCTTTTCTCAAATGGATCTCAATCCCAAAGCCATTTTACCATAACACTGCTAGAAAAAAATGGAGCTTTTAAATGGTTATATTCAAACAAACGCAAATGTGATATTAGGAAATCATTGCCTTATCGTAATTATCTGTTTTCTCAGTACACCTTTTATATAGGATTTTCATGGTTTTAGAGGGAAAATACCTGTAGCTGCCCTTCCAAAGCGAAATGGCAAAAAAAGTTTCCACCAAATCTTTAATCCGCTCAAAAATCTTTCAGTCTTTTTTCCTTCGCTTTGTCACGAATGTCGCTTTTCGTCACGTCTTATCGTAACTTCCTGTTCAATTTTCACTTTCACGAATTTAGAAATTCTGACATATTCTATTCAGAGACAAATTCTGTCGTAAATGATTGCACGATGTTAAGAGAAATCTTTTTTTTTTAATATTACAACTGTTCTTAGCTCCGAAATATATGATGCGTTATTTTAAAGATATAAAACCGATATATTTTCGTTAAATTTTACGACATTGATAAAAAGTTTTAAAAAACTGTGAATTTAGTATTGAGCTTCTATCTATCATGGATTAATTAGGTTTGTATTTAAGAAGTTTTTAAATGAATTTCATCATTTGTAGATCAAAGATCTGATGTTTAGATAATTTTCTGACTATTCGAAATTTTTGAATACTGATTTTTCGTCAATATTGTCTAGTTTTTCTGTATTGCTGTAAAATTCAGATGTTTTCGATAATGGTTCCAAAATAAACAAAAAGATAGGATCGGCATTCTGCGCATTTACCAACAACACATGAACGTACCAATGGTCGGAAAAACTCAATGAGAATAGTAAAATACAGTCTACTCTTCAGGCGCAAAATTCTCGATATTGTAACGAAATTGTCTTGTGGGTGTATGTGAATGCAATCCAATAAGCAGGATTAAAAGACTAAAGCTCTTTATTTTACAAATATTCCAAGCAAATAAACGTAGCACAAGTATTAACACAGCACTAGTAAAATCAGACACACAACAGAGACTATCAATAAATCTCAACACAGTGCTCAAAGCTTTCTTGTTAGCTCACCAGCTTGCTTGCTGATCAAATTCCAACTGACTCTTCTTGGCTTGAGAGCTTGCCTTTATACTTTTCAACAGGAAGTGACTTCATTACGTAGGAAG